>JAPMOQ010013356.1:73162-196526 GCA_026543055.1 Argiope trifasciata
CGTTTAAGAAGGTTTCATTCCACATATAAGAAGGTACCATTCCACATATAATAAGGTAGCAATGTACATATAAGAAGATATGTAAAAGATATTCATAAGATTGTCACGAGCCTGTAATTTTACTTTCCGGCACGAATAGTGTCATCATACGAATGGCTGATTTACAGTCATCTTCATTAAATGCTGCCTGATTGATTAACAAAGCTTGGCGACAAACTTGACGACCCTTCGGTGACTTTGGTGACAAAATGTATAATACCTAAAAGTTCGAGAGTTTTGTTTTTCCGTCCAATAGAGACCGAGATATACCTGATTGGTTTAGAAGCTTCTTATGCCGTCGCACTGGAACTATAAAAGATCGGCACCCTTGAGCTGTGAATAGACTTGAACAGAGGAATAGTCGTGAATCGGGAAGTATTGAGTTTTCAGCTAAAGCGAGAAGAGATAGAGGAGTAGTTGAATCATCCGGAGAGAGCGTAGCTGCGAGGATCTCCTCTCCTACTGAATCCTGTATGTCCGCTTTGGGTGATGTGGACCGGATTTCTACTTGCGGGCTACAGTCTACTACTGTGTGTTCATCTTCACTGCTCATATTTGTCGTCTTGGTACTGTCTCGTATACGCGCAAATAAACGTCGCTTTCGTTCTTTCTACTAAGGAGCAGTTCATTGTTTTTATATCACACCAGACACCCGCCACACAGAAGCGAACCCACGAAAGTGAAATTCGTAACAATAATATTAATTCTTTAAACCGGGTTTCTAAATTAAAACACGGGTTTTCTAATGTGACAAATTTACTTTAAAAAACAGTTTTTTAGACTGGGTTTGACACACCTTCAAACACTATTTGTAATGATCAGCTGTTTTTTGGTATCGATGTAATAAGGATCAAACGATCAAATAACGATTCCCTAGAAGCACATATATATTGCACAGTATTGTATAGTATTAAACAGTGCTCTCAATAGTGTCTAATATTGTTAAATATTAAATTATGTAATATAATATCCCTCAATATTGTATAATATGGTGCTACAGGATTTTCTATTGGGTTGATGAGGGAAAACTAAAGAATCATCCGACGGCAATCTGAATATTTAAAACTATTGTCAAAATTGAGAAACTGCTGCTTTTGGTTATAGCTAGGATCGAACTCGTGATCGCATGGCTCATAGCCTGATAACATGACCACAAGACTAAACGTGATTACTCAGCCCTGAGCATGTTTTCTGGCTTATAAAGCTTTCACAACTGAACCTGACTTGATGTAGCTATCGGAATCGATTTTGAGAATTACCTGATGACATACGAATACGTTGGCATTGATTTCGGCAATTAACCAGTGATATATGAATACGTTAACAATCAACCTCCCGCGATATCTTAGGAATTCTACTGCAATAATAAATATTTTAAAAAAAATCCCTTAAAGCCAGTGAATAAAATGTCTTTTTTTAGATGGACTAAAATCAAAATTTGATGAAGAAACAAAATTTTAGAAACATGATCTCATCAATTTAATTTATGTCAATCATTGAGTTTGTATGTGTCTGAAAGGGCAGAACGACAGGCGACAGAATTTGCAATTTGAATTCTAAATCTATTAGTTAAATTTCATTCATCGAGCTCTATATTTTCTAATCTTCACCTGCACTTGCACTTAGAAAAAGAGACTATCGGCACAGAGTCTGCAAATTGAATTCGAAAATTTTTTATGTCATTGAAGGAGCATAAGCCCATAACCGTTGCCCTAGCGAATATTATTCTTTAATGTTTTCGAGAATTAAAAGCTACAATGCAATATTGTTTTTAAAAATTTAGTTTTAATCGTCTTTATGACCACCACAATACCGTTCGAAATCATAAAACAACATTTTAAATATATAATTTTTTTTTTCATTCAGAAATTTAGAGTTCTGAATGATAGGGAAGTGCTTATGGCCATTGCTCGACGACCCCACCCGCCCCCTCCCTTTTTTCATTCAATCGAATTTTTTAAAAATAATGTAGATGTCGTTCTGAAATTTTTATTAGTTATTTCCTTCTGTGTTGAACCTTAAAATAAATTTCATTAAAAAAAAATTCCAAAATCACCTTTTTAAAAAAATTTATTTCTGATCTAATTAAATTACCGTAATGTCCGACGGTCCATTTTAAATGTCTTTTTAATACATCCTATATATTAATTTGCAGAATTTGTCTCATATTATTACTTCTGTTTATGTATGGGAAATCGATGTTTCAACTTTTACCTCGTTTCTATTCCTTATCCGGTAATATATTCATATGCAAACTTGATGATTTATTTTGGATGGTCAATTCGCTTATACCAATAAATCTTCAGTTTTTTTTAAACCATATTTTGATACCCTTCAAGAAAATTTAACTGAATTATATAATAAGTAGACTTTCATTTAATGTTAAAAAATCGAAACCGAAATAATATTATAATAATTTCTGACATAGAAAAGAGCAGTATTTAATTTATTTCATCAGAATGCTTAATTAAAATTTTCAAAAAATTAATTAGTGAAATTATGAAATAATTAGGAAATTATCATTAATGTTTTTAATTGGTTAATTACGAGTAGAATAGTATATATAAAAATTCATTATATTTTTTAATGTGTTCCAAAAACAAAAAGTTTATTATTTAATTAAATTTTATCTGTGAATTTTCTGTCATTTGAATTTTGTATCCCAATTCACAAACTTCTTTGTTTATCAAGACCAGCTCAAGCAGTCAGCAAATAGCGATAATAACTTAGCGAAGCATAGTGATTATCATAGTTGATGCATGGAACGAAATGCCATTTTAAATTCAATAATGAAGTGACTTTACGCAATCAACAAAGCTGATGCCTTATAATTGTATAAAGTATGCTGTTGTTTAATTATATTAATATAAATAAATTATATTTATTTTGTTCTTATGCAACACTAATAATCTTCTGTTGATTAATAGAATGTAAACGATAACCGAGATATTGCTTCCCGCCATATTTAAAATGTCCACAAACAGAAGTCACAAGTGTGGTTTTCATTAGTATTTCAAAATAATTGGTTTAGCTACTCCGCATACTGTAATTATTCATAGTAAGTATGCTTGCAGTTATTAATTTTGATGAAATGAAATTATCAATGTGTATTTGCTATACTTTTTGAATTTTGTGTTCTAAGAGTGCACAGAATTTACCTTTTTTTTTTTAAAATATATATATTAGATTTTTTATTAAATAGAAAAACAACACTGATAAAGATTTCTTAGAGGTTAATTTACATTGGTAATATCTTTTAACTTACATGACCGTGATTACATTAGATATAACACAATGTAAATTTCTTAAATATAAAGATTGTTTATTATTTAGTTAGAAAATTACTTTTTACAGATATGAAAATATAATTGACGTATCCATAATTAATATCGAAGCACTCCAAACTTTTAACACTGTGTTAAAAGTTTCGTTGAATAATGTTTTCTTTTTATATAAAAAAACTGTCAGTTCTTTTGAAATAACATTAAAAGGTAGAATTGCAGACCTCCACAGAATCATCATTTCAAATTTCTGTTGTTAAAAATTCTATTTAATTGAAATGCTTTCTACCAAAAATCATAATTTTAAGTAAATAGACAAAATTTTAAAAGTTTATTTTCGAATAGCTGTATCTTCCATTCTCTATTTTGTATAGTGTTGTTTTAATTTTTATGATGCTTGATATGATAACATTCTGAAAAGTTCTTAACTTTAATTCGATCAATTTTCAAATTAGCTATTATACTAATAGTTAATTTACAAATTAGCTATTAGTGCAGATTTATTTTTTTTTAATTTTAAAATTTATCATATATTTATACATAAAAATAAAATAAAATGTTAGAATGTACCCATAACGAAAAGTTAAAATGAAGCTACAAAAATGTTATTTTAAGCAAAGTTATGTATAAAAATTCTGAAATGTAGCAAGAATTTATCATTTAAAAAATCTATTAAAGAGTTTTAGGTTTATAAAGAACAATGAAAAAAAAAAGTATGCATCCTATACCTAATGTAAATAATTCTGTTGCTTTAAATTGCTTTATGAATCATTTAATTAATCAACCAGCCTATGCTCCATGAGTAGTGTATGAACAATAGGGCATGCTAGACTTTCGTTTTTACACTCAGAATATTTTATTTACTGATGCAAGATAAATTGTTCATAGATTAGTTATTATTTTTCAAAAATTAAATAAAAATTGGGGATTATGAAAAAAATATTTATACAATTAAATAAATCATCAATTTTTATCTCAAACTGGAATATATATAAGCATATTATAGATGAAACTGATAACTTTTAAAAGAATGTCAAAGTTTAAAAAGAACAAGAAAATTAAAGCCATTCATTCAAAAAGAGAGGTGGAAATTATATACTAATTCTACAAAACCTCTTTGATATATATATATATATATATATATATATATATATATATATATTGTGTTGATGCTCTGAATAGGGTCAAAACACAAAAAGATAAGAATTTTTTACTCTTTCAAAAATAAGAAGGATGGTCTGGCAAAATGGGAAATGTTATTTTTTTTATTTTTAAGTAAGAAGTAAAGTCTATTGGGGGTGGGGTTGAAAAGAGAAAGAATATAGAGATGAAAGTAAAAGGTTTTCTATAATTTTCATAATTATAGGTTTTCTTTAATATACATATATATTTTACTTAGTTATCTGAAACTGACAATTAAAGAAGGGAGAAAAAAATTTTCAAAACTGTTCTTTTAGGATTCAAATTCTATTATTTTCATACTGATTTTTTCCTTTTTCTCTCTTTGTAACTTATGCAGACAATTTTTTGTTTGTTTCCCATTCAAATATTTCTGTGCATACAAAGATTTGTTCTGATTGACGAAGCAATGTTCACTTCAAACCTTTATGAAATTGAAGAATATGAAATTTGGCAGAAATATTTTTCTTAGGTATTTAGGGCTTACTAAATTACTTAGAAGTAGAATTAAAAAATAAAAATAGAATTTTAACAAGTTTCCACCATAACATCCAAGTTTATTATTGCATAAAAATTATTTTCTCTCCATTTAAAAAATGACATGCCAATGACACAAATTTTATTTAAATGCATTTAATTTTTGGAGAATTAGTTTTTGATACAATTTGTAATAATGATTTTTATTGCAATGAAATTAAGCTTTGTCATTGCTTAAACAAATTGCTAAGTTATGTTAATATTATGATAAAAAATACTTTCTTTGCTTTAATTTGAAATTAAAAACTTTAAAGAAGTTCATTAAATGAAATTTCTGCCTGCTGAGTGCTATTAAATTATAAGGCTATGGAATATACATCCTGTGCAAATTTTGGTAGTTTTGCCTATTTTTCAATGCTATCCTTCCTGAAGTGCTTGAGCTCTTCGTTTTATTGGGCTGTAAATAAAATGTTCAAAGTTGGTAAATATTGTTAGTTAGTATAAGAGGATATTTATACTTTCCATTCAAGGTATGTCAGATTTCATTTGTTGCTACATATATGAAAAATCAAATGTGAAATTTGTGGTCATATGTTTTTTGGTAAAATTTGTGGTAATTTGTACTTTCTTACATCTCTTTTGACTTTTTCAAAAATTATATATATTCATATAAATTAAATAGTTATTTATTTTTTCTATGTTGAAAAATATCCCTAATATTAAAACATATGTATGTAATACATTACATGATAATGTATACTAATATCCTTTAATAAATTTAAAATCTGCAACTAACCATTTCATTGTATGTTCGAATAACTAATTTCATTCACTAATATTTAAAAAAAATGTAATTAATTTTAATCATCTTTAACTATTTAGAGTATGAATTGAAATGTAATCGAGCATATCTCCTTCCTCTCTGATTGTTGCATTCCTCCCAATACAGAATTTTCTTTTAAAATGCATACCACATAAAACATACTACATTTAAGTGTAATTTATCTGTTACTTTATAAACACTATATCTTTGAGTTTATTGAAACTTTAAAATATTTTTGTTTTACAAATAATAAGATTGAAAGCTACATATTTTAAGATTGAGTTCTATAAGACTGAGAAAAATCATTGAAAAAATACAAATTTGTATTTATTTCTGAGACTTAAAAATCAGGTTTTTGGTTTTAAACACAAACAATTGTATTGCTAATGTAATAATTAGAATTAAGTATGGGATTATAGCTTGTCTATCTTATGCAGAAATTATAAATAGATTCTAATTTTTTATTTGATATATATTCAGCTGTCCCATTCCGTTTTTTTCTTTTAAAAATTGAATAATCTTTATCGTGTTTTTTTCTTACACAAATGAACCATTTTAAATCTTCACAGTATTTCTATGGCAGGGAAGAAAGTTTTGAAGAATAAAAAAGCCAGTTCCAGCTCTAAAGATATTCTGGAATCAAACATCTGCGCAAAACACCACTTCACGGAAGATGACTGCCAAGAGATACAGAAGAGGCTGCTGAAATGGTACGATGAAGAGCAGAGAAATCTCCCCTGGCGGACAATAGCGAAGACGGAAGTGGATCAGAATGTCCGAGGCTATGCCGTTTGGGTCTCTGAAGTGATGTTGCAACAGACTCAAGTAGCTACAGTTATACCATACTTCAATAAATGGATGGAGGTACAGTGTTTCTGATTGAAAAATATTCCAATTTTGTAAAATAATGTATTTTTATTGATAAAGAAAGCTGTCAAAATAACTTAACTGAATATTTGATAAAATAGTTCCTTTCTGGAATTAAAAACAGCAACATGAGCTTGATTCTTCATCATTTTTTGCCATAATTATTTTTGGTGCACGAGCATTAGCAATCATTTGTTAATAACCTGTTATTTTAAGGCTATTAGATTCAATATAAAGAAGAATTGCTTATGACAAAACTGAAATGAATGATCAAGTCACAAAATGGATAGCTTAGTGTCAGGCAAGATTTTTATTTTTTTGACATTTATAAGAAGTACAAAAACCAATTACAGTTATATTTGCATATTCAACTACTGTAATGGATAATTACAATTGGAATTTTATTAATACAATTTAAAATTTATTTCTAATATGAAATGTATCAAGATTGAAGGTAGCTTAAATTTCTAAAACTGTTCATTTTAAAAGTGACTTAAATATATTGTATACTTGTTTATCATATTATTTATTGTTCATTGATCAGAATAATATATATTTTATAAAACAGATTGGTTAGAATTTTGTTCTTTGAATTTATTAGAATTTACTTTTTAAATGATTTGTTCCATTTAATTGTTTTTGTAGTTTAATAATTTATTCTATTGTAGTTAACTTTCTAAATACTTAATACTGAAATTGGAATATTTGTATATTTTGAACAACATATAATATTAAATATGTGTTTTTCTTATATGTGCATTAATTGAAATTATTTTATTCTTAGTGAATCCAATTAATAACTAAATAAATGGTATTAATCTTATAAAATCGAGACTTTGAGTATTTTACAAGAAAGTTAATAGAAATGTTATTGTATTGACAGAATTTAATTTTTAAAAAAATCCAGCATTTACTGTATTTATGATAGTATAATTTGAAATAAAATTTCATATCTGTAGAAAAATAACCTATGAATAATTTATGAATATCAATGTGTAAATAATTAAACAGATAAGATTTAAATTTCTTTATGATTAGGATTTTTTCAATAAATTATAGGTATAATCTGGTTAAATTCCAATGAATGGTAATGTTGCTTTTGGAGATAGCTCGGGACCTTATGGTTGGTTACCTAATAACATAACCACAAGACTAAAAGCAATAACTCCATCGTGAGGATGTGATCTGGCTTATAAAGTTTCCTCTACAATACTCCCCCCTCCAGTGAGTTGTATATGAGACGAACGACATTTTGTGGCCGTTGAGTGAGGATCTTATTGGCTGGTGAATTTTTTTAATGCCTCTTCCCATTTTTGTTAGCTAATTATTTATCAGCTTCATGTTTTTTATTAGTTGATTATTTATCAGCTTCATGTTTTTTTATTGGCTGATTGTTTATCAGCTTCATGTTTTTTATTGGCTGATTATTTCTCAGCTTCATTTTTTTTATTGGCTGATCATTTATTAACTTCATGTTTTTAATTTTCTGATCATTTATCAGCTTCATTTTTATTTATTTATATATTTCATTGGCTGATTATTTGTCGCTATTTTTATTTATTTATCGCCATTTTTTTAATCGGCTGATTATTTATCGCCGTTTTATTAAAAAAAATTTCGTGTAGAGGGCGCCACAACAGCTGAACTAAGGTTGAGTTTTGTTTGTTTATCGTCCTAGGTCACCAGCATTGCAATTGGCAATAGCTAGGATCGAACGGGGACTGTGGTGACATCTTAATACTCCAGTAACTACTACCACTAAACATGGGTGGCCATTTTTGTATAGTGGATAAGTTACTGGACTTCAAACCCGAACATCGCAGTTCGATCCTTAGCGGAATTCAACCTACGTATTGGCACATTTCCACCAACACAAAGACGCCAAAGGACCATACGGATGGTAGCCAGATAACATGACCACAAGACTGAAAGGGATCACTCAATCCTAAGGATGTGATCTGGCTCATAAAACTTCCCCTACAGTAAAAAACAATTAGCATCATTAATAATGTAGACTTTTTCATCTGTTGCAGAAATGGCCCACCGTTCAAGCTCTGGCTGAAGCTGACGTCGAAGAAGTTCTGCAGATGTGGGCTGGCCTCGGGTACTACTTGAGGGCCCGCAGACTGTACGAAGGGGCGAGGAGGATCGTGCAAGAGCTGAGCGGCCGGATGCCGGACTCCGTTCCCGATCTGATCAGACTGATTCCCGGGATCGGGCCCTACTCCGCAGCCGCCATTGCTTCCATCGCCTTCTGGAGGCCCGTGGGCGTGGTGGACGGGAATGTGGTGCGAGTGCTGTGTCGAATGCGAGTGGTCGGAGCTCCGGCCTCCGAGGCGAAGGCGCGGGACCACTTGTGGTAAGTATTCGAGACTTTTCTATCGACACATTTCACTGCGGAACGGTACGTTTGGCGCGCACACTTATCACACGGCAAAATATCTTCGGTACTTTCGCTGACGAAAGTGACGTCACTTGAGCATTTGCTGTCTGGTAAACCTAGGAAAGCAGGTGAACAAGTTGGCGTATTTATCGCTCTTTATTCATTGCTTCCATTCAGTGAATGTTTGCATCATGAAAAACATCTTTTCGCCATTTTTAAATTTTAAGAGCACTAAAAACACGATGTGGATTAATTGAAAGCAAGGTAAAAAGTGGCAGAAATAATCAAACTACTTTTTACTCCAAAGACGGAGGAATTTGATAATAATAATAATAAAATAAAATAAAAAAACATTGATTGGAATTTGCTAATTACTGTTTACAAAGAAGTTGGCGTTCTTGGCATACTACGTCACTATTGAAGTTCCACATGATTGGTTGAATTTCGTTGGCAGCCAATATTTTAGTCACCATCGACAGTAATTTCGGACTTGTTCGAAAAAGTTGTCGATCATCAAAAAACTTGCTTGACCAGTTCTTGAGAGTAGAAAAGGGAACGTGCTCACGGAAAGTCTTGACGGTATTTTGCCGTGTGACGGCCTTATCACACGATGAAATTTCGCCAACACTTTTCCGTTTCTACCCTCGTAAACCGGTCGAGCAAGTTTCATAATCGACAACTCTTTCGAACCAGCTCGAAAATGTCTGAAATATTGTATGCACACGAAATTCAACCAATCATGTGAAACTTTGAAGTGACGTCATTTTCCTTGTCCTTTCCTCACGGAAAGGTATTTTGTGATATTTTGCCGTGTGATAAGGCCTTTCACTTGAATCGCAATAGATCGAAGAGTTCATTTTTTAACCCACTTTTCGTATTTTATATTGAAATATGTAAACAAATATATAATAACTATCATAAGATTTTTGTAAACAAAAAATATTTTTTATTGTGGATAAATGTGTAATAGTATCATAAATAGGAAAACTCAAATAGAAATAGTTGTATATAGTTTTCATTTTTTTTAAATGATGCTATATATAAACACTTTTATATTATAAATAAATGAAAAGAGCAGTCATTAAACTAATCATGTTTTACAGTGTGGTAACGTTTAAAGCATTTTCCTCTACAAAGAGGTGCACGGCAAAATCACTAATTTTTGCAAAGGATAAATTAAAAGTTGATTTTAAATCTCAATGGATTTTTTTAAATCAACCTTCCCGTTCTACATTGACTGATGTAAAAACTAGTTTTTATTTGACTAAGTTTTTTCAAAATCTATGTAATAGACAAGAACATTTATTTTCCTGTCTATACCATTATTTTTGTTCCCACACACAAACCATGTTGTTACACTCACCCATACTAGTATCCATGTCCCGCGCTCAAGTATCAATCATCAGAAAATGTACATGTCCCATGTGCAATGTGTTAAAATGACATCGAGGCAGGCGTAAATGTAGCTTTTTTTGTGAATGTGAAAGTTTAAAAAATATGTGCATGTTCACCTATTATTGTACACATACACTGCAAAATTAGCAAAAAATTACATTTATATGGCTATTATACTTGCTACATTTTTTTACTTATTTTTTCAGTGCCTACCTCATGGAAAACTTGGTTTACTTTCCAGTGACACATATCTCTATATGCTGTGCCAATTATTTTTTTATAAAATAAAAAATAATGTCAGTAATAAAGAAATAATACTATCTCTTTAAAAAACATTTAATTTTTCATCTCTAGTTAGCAAAAAATATTATCACGAATGTCATTTTACTGATTAATCATCTAAGCCTTGCTAAAAATTTCAAATTTAAGGAATTTTTTTAAGGATCAAAGGAAATTTGATGCATCTTTTGTGAATTTTCATTTAAAATACAAAATACCTTTAGCAGAATTTTAAAAATAGTTTCCCTGAATTGTTTACAAAACTTAATATTTATAGACTGATTATTCAAGAACAATTGTTAAGCTGAGAGATGACTGAATATTTTGGGTCATTTCATGACGTCAAAGATCTTTTCTAAGAAGGAAAGTCTTTGAGGCAACAGAATTTTCTTGATGTGATATAATTCATCCAATTATATGGTTTCCTTTTTTTTTTTTTCATTGCTGTTATTTTGAAACACAAACTGTCCATTTGAGTTAAGCTCTATACTCATATAATTTCACTGTTCATCAGATTTCATTTTATTGAGAATACCAAAATCTATATAAAAATTATTTTGAATACGTCACACAATTATTTAGTATATATTTGTCGTGTATGTCAGGTAGGCCGAGAGACGATATGATTCGTTTTACATACACACAAAAGACATTTATTAGCATTATAATACACAGGCACGAACGAGCATAACAACAACTACAACGAACAAGTACAACACGAAAACTACGTCACACAGGTTCTCTCGTCTGGCTGTTGCCAGATACATAACAGTTCCTCCCCGACAAAATATAGAGTCACAGGTCGAGTCTCTTTGGAGGTCTCCTGATTCGGGTTGAGCGTCGGAGTGGCACATCAGTTTTCGGCTTTCCGGAAGCGTCTGGTACCGAAGCCCAGGTGGCATATTATAAGCCCAGGGGGCATATTATCACCTGGAGTTGCAGGTACTTCTTTAGATTCAGGGACAACTTCAAGTACAGGTGCAGGCGGTTCCGATTCAGCAACATCATCGGATACTGACTCATCTGGAAAATTCAATTCTTTATCGTAAATTGGAATTTCAGTAGCAGCTTGGGATAATTCAATCGACTTCCCACATTTCCTTATTTGATCTAGTGTCTCTTCCAAATTTCATTTCCAACTTGTATGCTATAACTCAAAGTTCCATCTCTGTTTATAATTGTTCCAGTTTTCCATTTATTAGGTCCAGAATAATTTCTTACGGCTACTTTCTCCCCTTCCTGAAACTCACGCAAGATAGATTCTGTGTCAAGTCTCGAACTCTGTTTCTGAACAACTTTGTCTCTCAAATTTGGTTTTAAAAGATCAAGCCTAGTGCGAATACATCTCTTCAAAAACAAGGCACTCGGAGTTTCTCCCGTCAGAGAATGTGGAGTTATTCTATACTGTAATAAAAATCTTTGTAATTTCACATTTAGATCTCCAGAATCACCTCTACTTGATTTCAACGAAGCTTTGAATAACTGCACTATTCTTTCTGCCTGTCCGTTCGTAGCAGGATGGTACGGTGCTGAAGTTATATGTTTAATATTATTCAGTTTCAAAAAGTGTTGAAATTCGTAACTAGTAAAACTTGCGCCGTTATCACTAACCAAAGTTAAGGGAATTCCATAATGAGCAAAAAGAATACGAGATGATGAATTGTATAACTAGCTGTAATATTTTTCATCGGAATGACTTCTATCCACTTCGAATATGCATCAGTGACTACAAAAAACATTTTCCCCATAAAAGGACCAGCGTAGTCAACGTGTATCCTTTGCCAGGGTCCATTTGGCCATTCCCAAGGATGTCGATTTATCCTTGCTGGTTCGTTCCTCGTTGCGATACAAGCTGAACAGTTCTGAACAAAATTGGCTATACTGGCATCAATACCTTGCCAATAGCAGTAGCTTCTAGCTATGGCCTTCATTTTGACAATTCCAGGATGTCCAACATGAAGTTCTTCCAAAACTTGATTCTGGTACTTTTCAGGAATGCATACTCTATGACCATACATTATGCAACCATTTTGCAATGAAAATTCAGATTCTCTACCTTTCCAAGGCACAGGTAATTCAGTTCCAGATTTTAAACTCTCATACAGTTCGAACAATTTCCTATCAGTTTTAGTAGCTCTGGCTATGTCAGTTGATGTAACAGGCATTAATTCAATTTGCGAAATATTTGTCACGTCTGCTTCAGTCAAGTACTCAGTCCCTGTCAACTGCTAGTGGTAACCGTGAAAGTGCATCGGCATTGCCATGATTCTTAGTGTTTCGATACTTGATTGTATAACTGAATGCTTGGCGAAAAAGTGCATAATGAACCATTCGTGTTGCTGATAGACATGGTAAACCACGATTAGGTGCAAAAATTGATACTGGGGGTTTATGATCGGTTACGAGATAATGTCGACCAAATAAATATTGATAAAATCTCTTCACTCCCCATACGATACTCAATGCTTCCTTGTCTATCTGCGAATAATTACGTTCCGTTTTAGTCAATGACCTTTATGCAAACATTGCTGGTTTTTCTGAACCATCTGGCATAATGTGACTTAAAACTGCTCCTATTCCAACTGGTGATGCATCAGTTTGTAATACAAGAGGTAACTTAAGATCATAATGGCATAAAATTCGGTCTGAAGCAATTTCTTGTTTCAATGCCTTGAAAGCTTTTTCACATTCTGCTGTCCACAAAAATTTAGTACCCTTCTGCAGTAAATTATTGAGAGGAGCGACACGAGTAGATAAGTTGGGAATAAATTTTCCGTAGTAATTGACTAAACCCAAAAAACTCTTCAAATCAGATACAGTTTTTGGAACTGGTACCTTCGTAATTGCATCGATTTTTTTCTTGTGTTTTGTGGAGGCCGAATTTATCAATTGTATGACCACAATAATTCACAGATTTCTTAAAAAATTCACTTTTCCGCTTCTTTACTCTGAGACCATATTCTTCTAGTCTCTGTAGTACTAATTCTAACCTTTCAAAATGCTCTTGATCATTTCTTCCCGTTACGGTAATATCGTCTAAAAATACGTGTACCCCCGCAATGCCTGATAAAACTTGTTCAATGGCTCTCTGCCACACTGCCGGAGCTAAGGCTATACCATAATTCATTCTCTTGTAACGGAACAACCCCTTGTGAGTATTGATCGTCAATAGATGTCGGTCCTGCTCATCAACTAACATTTGAAGGTATGCCTCAGATAAGTCGATTTTAGTAAAGAACTCCCCTCCTGACAGTTCAGCAAAAATGTCCTCGATACGGGGTAAAGGATACTGCTCAATTTTTAGTCCCGGGTTGATAGTCACCTTATAATCACCGCAGATTCGTAGGTTCCCATTCTGTTTGATAACAGGAACAATTGGTGTAGCCCAATCACTATATGTCACCGGCTCAATGATGTCTTCTGCAACTAACCTATTAAGTTCAGTTTCTATTCTTTCTTTTAAAACAAATGGTACTGGTCGAGGTTTAAAAATTACCGGTTTGTAATTAGGTTTCATTTGAAGACAGCAACAAAACTTTTCCAGTTTCCCGATACCCGGAGAAAAAATTTTCTCATACTTTTGAGTTAGTTTAGTTTAGTTATATTACTCATACTTGTGAAGCAAGATATTTAATTTATTGGTTCAAGAATTACAATTTTCAACCCGAACTGCTTTAATTGAGCTCCAGTCTAATTGGAAATTTCTCAACCATTCACGACCAAAAACTGCGTTTACTTTTACATGTACCAAATAAATAATTTCTGTATTAATTTGATCTTTGTATTGAATTTGCACCACTGCTTGGCCAGCTGATGTTATCATAGAATTATCGAAATTCCTAAGCAATAATTTGGTAGGCTTAATGCTACATCCGGACAAAGTTTCTTGAATTCATTCACATTCATACAACTAATAGCAGCTCCAGTATCTAATTCAAATAAACATTTATTCCCTTCAACAAAAATTTCTAATAAAATCTTATCCCTTGCATGTCGTGGTGATTTAACGCTATTAACTGATACAGTTTCAGAACAAGATTCTATTTATTTGACTGTTTCGTTTCGTTTTGAGCGGCAGACTTTTGCCAAATGCCCGTTCTTTAAGCAATTCCTACACTGAGTGTTCTTATGCTTACATTCGTGAGCTAAATGTTGAGTACTATCACATCTGTAACATTTCCGAAATTTATCAAACTTCTTTGTAGGTTCAAATTTCTTAAATTTAGAAAAATCTTATTTGCTAGTTTTATCTTGCGAACTATGTAATTTTTTTATCGATACCATTTGATTCTGAATTTCGCTCACATCTCTCTGAGCAGATTCCATTGCGAATGCAATGCTCTTAGCTTTATCGTATGTTAACTTATCCTCTGCTAACAGCTTTTTCTGTATACTTTCGTTTTTGAGACCCATCACTAATTTATCACGAAGCATCGTACTTAAATTGTTCCCAAAGTTACAGTGTATCGACAGTTTTTGTAATTCGGCACAATAATTTGCAATGGACTCACCTTCAAATTGCTTCCTCTTGTAGAAACGAAACCGTTCTGTCATCTCTAGTGGTTTAGGATTCAAATGTTCCGAAAGTAATTTTACGATATCTTGATAAGTCAATGCTGAAGGAATGTTCGGAGTGGCCAGAATCTTTAACGATTTATACGTTGTTGCTCCCATAAGGCTTAAAATAGCAGGGACTTTCATTCGATCTTCGATCCCATTAACAACAAAGTAAGATTCTAAACGTTCCACATAACTGGACCAGTCTTCCACAGACGCATCATAAGATTCAAAATTAATGTTCGAAGATCCCATCCTCGTCGCCAACTCTTTTGTCGTGTATGTCAGGTAGGCCGAGAGACGATATGATTCGTTTTACATACACACAAAAGACATTTATTAGCATTAAGATACACAGGCACGAACGAGCATAACAACAACTACAACGAACAAGTACAACACGAAAACTACGTCACACAGGTTCTCTCGTCTGGCTGTTGCCAGATACATAACAATATTTTAGCATTTGCTGAGTGTCATTTACTAATGGTAAATTATTCAATTTGACTGGGAATGGAATCCGTCCTTTTTCACCTATGAAGCCATGTCATGGCCAGTCTATGATCATTTTTTCAAAATTTAAATCTTAAAAAACTTTGAAAGTAGCATTTTTAGCATGAAGGTTATCACTCTGTATGAGTTGACAGTGTAACGCGATTGTAAGGGTGTGAAGGATTGCTGTCCTGCAGAATAGGATCACAAATGAGTTTCTATGTCTTTCAAGCTCAAATAATATTATTTGAAGGAGTTTTTCTTTTATTGAACTCTGTTCAAGTGAAAATCTTGCTGTATCTATCAAATAATAGCAAATAAAACAATTAAACCTAACCTAAAAACCAATAAATTTAAAAGTATAAGGATGTACGAAAAATATGTAACATACATACAATATTATAACAGAAACACACAATTAACGTAAAAACAATTTATTTACATTGTACACCCAAAATAAAGCAAAACAGCAATCATGTCCAATCAAATCCATTTTATTTATGGATCAAGATGGAGACCAGCTAAAACAGTATTATACACATCATTTTTAAACTTTTCATTTAATTGAAAACACAGTTGTCATCATGCACAAACACAGTTGATGTCACAATAATCAACGCCAATTGGCGTATAGCACACGTCTGACTTTCCTACGACAGTTGAGGCAATGCAATGCAGATTAGATTTTTTTTTCTTTGTTCTGTTTTCTTTTAATTTAAAAGTACTTCAGAATGAATCCGAAAGATTGATTCATCAACAACGTTTGATTTTAAATACATCAAACACAAAGAAAATAACTGTTTGGAATAATCGATCGAAATTCCACTCAGCCTAACCTCAACTCTCTTTGGGAAGAAAAAAAACTGGAGCCTTGATTATCTTTGGCGGAATTCGACCTCAACTTTTTGGCTTGAAAGTTAGTTTTTAATAAATAAAAAATTGACTACAGAAAGGAAAGGTAACCTATGTTCTGTTCCTGACTTTAATCTCTCTCTGTGCTAAGTTCCGTTCTGGCATGATGGAGTAACAAACATCCATCCATCCGAACTTTCACATATATAACCCTAGTGTAGATAACCAGAATTCTTCAAAAAAGAATTAATCTAAATTGATATCTTTTCTTTCAGGGAACTGGCTAATAAGCTTGTTTCTAAAGAAAGACCAATGGATTTCAATCAAGCTTTGATGGAACTTGGAGCTACTGTCTGTACGCCTCAAAACCCTGACTGTTCAACATGCTCTGTAAATGATTACTGCAAAGCATATGGCATGACTAAAGCAGGTTAATTGTACACTTTTTATGACCATTTTATTACTTTCATATTAATAATTTAGAAATTGGATGCCTTTCTAATGATAGCTGATTTAGTTCACCTCGTAATAAAACTTCTTTGTAGCTCTTGATGTTTGATCTAGAAATATAATACAATCTGCCATCATTGAACATGTAAATCTTATTATACTTTAAAGCAGAGGTTTATTTTTTTATTATTAAATTCTTCATTAAATTAAAAGTTTTTTAAATTTGTAATCACAATATTGCAATAAATATGATGTAAAAGACCAACAATAGGTATAAGAATATTCTGAAGATACCAATAAAAATGCAATATTGTAAGTAAAGTGAAAATTACCTACAATGAAAACATATTAAAGATAAAAGCAGAGTACATTATCATTTTAATTCCAGCTTTCATCTTTTGTGTTCTTTTTTTTAATGAATATGAATGTTTCGCATAATTCAAAGGTGTATTATCCTTTTTTCTGAATTGGATACGTTTCCATTATTTTTCTATATAAAATTGGTTATAAATTTAAAAAACAAATTTTAATGTTCTTAAAACCATTAATATTTATTCATCTGTCTTATAATGAGGGAGATTTTCATCACATCTCTTAAATGATTGTTTTCGTACTTAATATTTTGACAACTTTTTGTATTTGTTCAAATTTTGTAATATACATATATGTATATGACTATAATTTAAAAGGTTTTTTGAATTAGGGCATTAGAGATTTTATTGTTTAGCCAAAAGTTAATTTATTTCCTTAATTAATGGATCAAGTTTGCATATTGTTTAAATTTGTCTTTGCTATTTCAATTTTTGTGAAGAATCAAGCTCTATATTTTGCATGTGGCACAATTATTTGTTTTAAATGTATAGACTTAATTAATTTATTTATTTTTAATGTCATTATTTCATATTTGATTCTGTATAATTTAGCATTAAATAGCCAGGCCTATGATCATAAGCTTTTTTTTAAACATTAATTTTATATTTTTGGGTGTAGGGAATATTTATCTTTTTCATTGGTATATATATATAGCTTTATTATTTATTTATTTTTTGAAATCTTTTTTTATGGTTTATAAATATTTTCATTATTTGATATTTCTAATTATTGTTTTTTTAATTATATTATTACAATCTTTTGGAAGATGAAATTTTTATTATTTTTATTTTAATGGACCAGTCTATATGAATTGTATTTAAAGTGCTCTCCTCCACATTGATGGGAAATGGGATTGTTTTCATTTTTCATGTAGGAAATTTTTTCAGGTTGTATGTCAGTTAATATTTTTTTATTTGCATTTGATGATTATATCGACATACTATTTTAGGTTTGTTCTCAGATGATATCTGAGTACATTTTTTCTTAAATGTTATGTGGAAAAATCTTACATATATAGACTTATAAACAAAATATATATTGAATTTCTATAGAACACGTTTTATTAAATAGATATATAAATTATTTATATATCTTGGAAAATACACTTGGTTTGTTTCTGCTACAGTTATTAATAAATGTTAAGTAACTGTAATTAAGTAATGTAATTGTAATTCTGTGCAGAAATTTTCAACTTTCAACATTTTAATTTTAATTTTTTTTTTTTTTATTAAATAGATAATTTTCTTTCAAAATGTCTATTTTACATGTATTAATACCCAACTAACTGTAAATTGATATTTTATATCATACTCTAATTTCAGATCTTCAAAGCTCTTCTTTATTCATAAACTATAGAATTGAAACATGAGTTATAATTATGTATAATTATCATATAGTTTTTAATGTTAGACTACAATTTTTTGTTCCATAGCTCCCAAAATTGGAAAGATGGATTCTTTTTTAAAGAAGAAAACAGGTGAAAATCCTGATTATAAAAAAGAAGAATGTGTTACAGATATAGAAAATGGTATTTGTTTTCCTTCTTGAAAAATAGTTAGCTTGTACTTGTATTATGTTTCACCGATTGTGGGTGCTTAAAAAGGTTTTTATTTTCACAGCATTAGAAAATAAATCACATTTTAACATATTTAAAGATAATCTATTCATAATGTATGCATAATTATTTAAATTCACAATTTCAGTGAAAGCTGAATTAACTAAATGTATCCCATACTTCAATTAATCAATTTACGAAGAAAAAAAGAATATCTCGAATCTAATTTATTATTAATCAAATATATTTATGTCATTAATATTATTCCTGAAACCATTATGGCCACTGTGTTATACTTAAAATTCATTGAATTTCATAATAAACGTGGATATGTTGTATAAAAAAGCTTTAATGAAATTTTTATTCATTTTTGAATCAATTATTTTTCATAAAGTTACTTTAACTTTTTTTATTGACGTTATCTTTTTTTTATTTTTCTGATAATATGTAATTAAAGTAAGTCTTTGAGTAGCATTAATAAAACTCATGTATAATTGATTTAATTCTAATGTTTTCTTATTTTTTACAGTGATTGGGTGTGATTTTTGTCTACCTTCTTCTGTTTGGAATGATAAGTAAGCTATTTTTTACTAATAACCCTGTTTTTGAATACTGTGAGTGAAAAAATAAATATTCTATCTAACTATGATATCGTTTATTAGAAATCAATTGCAAAATGTTGTTTTGGTTTTCTATTATCAATATAAATATCTGTTTCTTTTTTTTTTTTTTTTTTGAACATTTTGCTTAAACTTGACAATTCCTGCTTATAATATGAATTTAAAATAAGTAAGTTTTAATATGATGTTTTAATATGTAAGTTTTAATAAGTATGAATTTAAAATAAGTAAAAGTTTCTATGGTTATTATTATTATTATTATTGTAAGAATTTAGAGATATTTGGAATTTTTAATTTGATGCATCATTTTAAAATCTGAAACTTTTGAGCTCATTTGTGTGTCCAAGCTAAGTTTATATAATCAGAACATACCATTTCATTATTCTTCTGTAGTAAAGAATACCAAGAATGAAAAATGAATAGAAGCTTTTATAATCTGCATTTTCATTGTTAAATGTATATTTATCAGGATTTTTTGCTTTCAAAATAGAAAAATAAAGCTTATCTAGTCTGAAACAAAGATATTAAAGCAAAGCTCAAAACATCATTATAGCATTTTGTTTGCAAAATATATCATTTATAACATGTTCAGTTTAATATAAAAAATGTTATGCTGAAATAGAAACACCACATCATGTATTAAATTCAAAAGTTAGCTATTCATGCATTCAATTCAAAAATCTGATTTACATATCATTGTATTCATTATCTTTTAATCCAAATGGTACTTAATTTCAGAGTTACATATTGTTGTTTATAGCATTTTACTCAATTTTTGTTTTTAGTAATTATAAGCCAATGTTTGCATCCTTTGGCCTATAATCACTGCTTCATCATACCTCAACTGAATCCTATTTTTTTCTTACCTATTTATGTTTATCTTAACATCTCTTTGGCATTTCCATGAGATCATTTCATGTATCATAAAAGGTATGCATACCACAGTTTTAGAAACACTGACATACTAATGCAACCACAATATTCGAAACTAAATATATAAGCATCAATTGTTGGAATAGGGTTTTTAAAATTTTAATTGTTCTATGTTGATACAGTAGACTTTCTTGTAAAATTCAAACTGTCAAAATAGATCTTTGAAATTTTGGTTTTTATTTAAGCATATTGGGATCACTTACCTGGTTTTTTTTTTGTTGTTGTTGTTGTTGCTGTTGAAAATTTCTTTTGAACAGATAAAATTTGCAGATGATGTCAAATTCTATTTGACTTCTTATTTCCTTAAGTGTATGTGCTTCAAACGGTCCTATTTTCTTCCTGTTCTGAGAATAATTGAAAATCTAACAGATACATATTTGAAATAATTTATTTCATACGACATCACACTGATATAATAAATGCTGTTGTATTTATTCATCTAACACCTAACTGCAAGTTTGTACTTTTTCCATTGGCTAGATATACAGTATGTCAAAAAGTATCCTAAGTGGAAAAACATTTGAAAGAAAATTTAATTGTCTTGATATATATATGTAATAGTTAAAGTTAAAAAAAGACTTTCATTTATTTAGTATTATATTACATGAAATTGGTATTGCTACACAAAAAATGATGAATGTGTTAAAATGTTGATTTAAATGATGATTTTGCAATTGTGATAGAAATGGGAAATATTATACCTGGGAAAATAATGATGCCAGGAAGAAATATGAAATTTAAATTCATATCTTGGCAATCTAGAAATAAGGAAACTCTTGGCTATTAATAATTCTACTTGCAATTTAATTTACATTACAGCTCGAATTGTGAGAAAGTGATCATTCTTTTAACTGAGAACTTTTGTTTCTTTTAAAACCTGTTTTATTCTAGAGATCTTATTGGCTGATTGCCAGTGACATCATCCATGGCTGAATTTCTATAGAGTTTCCATGTTTTTCAATCTTCTGTGACTTTTTCCCCCTCTTACTGCTGATCACGAATTTTGGCTATTCGATGGTTTGAGCACTGCTACTCTGATTGAGCATTCAAGAATAAAAGATAATTAATCAGCACCAGGGACTTATTATCAGATGTGGAAAAGACTGTGCAGTGCTTTGGTTATTAATGATTGGGATGTAATTAACGTAGGGTATTATGTTTTCTATTATTGACCACATATTGGACCTTTTTTTTATAGTTGGATTCTTATTGCTTCCAAGTTGGCTGAAGAATTTTCTTACAACCTCATTGGTTTCTATTCTACTTTAATGATTTTTCAGTCTCTATAAAGGACATCATTTCTGAAGTTCTAAGCTTCACGCTAATGGCATTAGGGTCATTCTAGTTAAAATGAATGTGTTAATTCAATACCACAAAAACATCATCTCAAGGATAAATTTATGAACACTTGTGATGTATTTTTGATTTTTTTCTTTTGATATTTCATTATTTAAATTTTTTCTCTGGTTTCTTTGTTCAACCCTATGATAACTATAGCTGAAATTTGCCTGCATTAATTCATTATACAGTGCAACTTGTAAATAGCATTAAAAATTTGAATACCTACATTTCATATGCACTTTATCATATTTTACAATCTTTCAAAATGCATCGAATGAAAAATATTCCATTCCTGATTTTTAATCAGTCAAACTTTTTTTTGACTATCAATTCCTAATTGATTAGTTATTGATAAATGTACATTTAACATTGAAAATGCACATTATAAAAGCTTCTATTTATTTCTCATGCTTGGTATCCCTTACTACTGGAGAATAATGAAATGGTATGTTCTAATTATATAGACTTTGCTTGGACACACAAATGAGCTCAAAAGTTTCAGATTTTAAAATGATGCATCAAAATTAAAAATTCCAAATATCTCTATATTCTTACAGTAATAATAATCAAACAAAAAACAGCAGAAACTTTTACAATATTTTTTTTTCGTATTATAAGCAGGAATTGTCAAGTTTTGTTCCTAAAAAAAGGAACAGATGTTCATAAGCACTAACTTTTTTTCCCCCACTTATTTCCGTAGTCCCCAAGTGGTTGTGTTTCCGTGCAAAGTCGAGAGAAAAGCTGCGAGGCAAGAGAAGGTTGGTGTTCTCGTGATAGAAAAAGGAGATCGACTCTTGATGGTCCGCCGTCCCAAAAAGGGTCTGCTGGCCGGTCTGTGGGAGTTTCCCTGCGCACTCTTGCCTACTTCGGAAGGAAGACCTCAGGTTGTCGAATCTGCAGTTAAAGAATTGGGAGTTCCAAGCTCTACTCTTTCTGGCAAAAAATTTGTTGGAGAGGTATGTATAAATTGCTTTCTGGCAAAAAATTTGTTGGAGAGGTATTTATAAATTGTATAGTAATACATATTTAGTTGATTTCGAATTTTGGAAATTAAATTTGCCAGCCTTTATTAATCAGTACTTCAATAAAAATTGTATCATTAATACTTTACATCTATTTAATGCATATTATACTGCGAGTTTGAAATGATGTTTAAGTGAATTTTAAAATGAATTTAAAATGTTTAAGTGGATGTTAAAATGAATTTAAAATGATGTTTAAGTGAATGTTAAAATGAATTTAAAATGGTGTTTAAATGAATTTAAAATTATGTTTAAGTGAATGTTCAAATGAATTTGAAATGATGTTTAAGTAAATGTTAAAATGAATTTAAAATGTTTAAGTGAATGTTAAAATGAATTTAAAATGGTGTTTAAATGAATTTAAAATGGTGTTTAAGTGAATGTTAAAATGAATTATAAAGGTGTTTAAGAGAATGTTAAAGTGAATTTAAAATGGTATTTAAGTGAATTTAAAATGACTTTAACTTACATTTAGAAAAAATTCCTGAATTTAAAAATGATATATAAATGAAAATTTATTGTAAAATCGATAACCTCAAATCGACCAACAATTTAAATCATAATTTAATTAAAATTGTAAAAAATTTAAGAATATATAGTTATAAAAAAAACAAAAAGGACTCTTTTCCCTTATTTGCCATGTGTGCTGTTTGATTTAAAATTAATTTATTTAGTCTAAGATTAGAAGACATGACATTTTTTCAAACACAATACATTTTTGTATGATGAAGGATTTGAAATGAAGTGAATAAATGTTTTTGTCTTCAACAAACCAGTGATCTTTGGTTTTTTGATTAATCAGTCTTTAAAAAATGGGGGGAAAAAAGAAATTAAATGGAATATTGTGTGTTGTGAATTTAGACTGAATAGATGAAATAATGAATTTGCAGTCAAAAAGTTAAAGAATGAAGAAGTGAATATGGAAATGAAATTTATTATATGAGAATGATAAAATACTGAGAAAAAGTTAAATTTTATTTATGTACTAGTGTTATTCATGTACTGAAAGTGATGATCCATTCAATTATTTATATTATTGTTAGATGTCCAGGAATCAGATAATTTTTTAACACAATTGTACTAGAAAAATGTGACTGTATGTATGGAATGCATAACAGATATTTTTTATAAAACTACTACATTTATTAAAAATTGGTTTCATATATATTGTGTCGACTTTTTTTTACGGACAGTTGATCAAATTATTTGTGCCAACATTTACCAGTATTTTTATTGAGTCCCTTTTTCTTTAATGGCTGTGGTCATCAGAGTCCTCAATTTTCCATTGCCTGATTTTGTTTTCTTTGGTTTCCTATAATCATGCAATCATACAACCAATTCTCTGTATTGGTGGAACTCAAAGCAAACATTGAAAACATGATTGAAATAATAAGTGTGAGAAAAATGAATTTTAGGGAGTGTATTTGTACCTCAATTTATTATTATTTTTTTTAAAGACATTTCTCTGCCTTTTAGTCATTTGTTTTCCATTTTTATTTCTCAAAATAATTTTCAGTGTGCTGCTTATTTTATAGCTTGACTGATTTTAGTAATTTTGTAGTAAAGTATTTTTGAATGCGTGATGTTATATTTTTAAAGTATGATATATTTATGATTTCAATGACAGTATATTATGCTTATTAATAAAAAGAAAATAATGAGGGATTCGAAATAATGTGATATTGATTAAAGTACTTTGTTTTATTTACTTTTCCATGAAAAATTAGGTGTTTTGTTTAAATATATATATATGTCACTGGCTGTATACATTCATATATGGATTTGTTTCAATTATTTAGTAATTAATTAAAAGTAGATTTAATAATTTAAGTATTTAAAAAAATAGAATATATGAATACAAATGTCTAAGAATATCCATTAATTTAATTACAATTTTATTCTTGCTTTACTGCTTCATTGATTGAGAAAAATTCAATATTTTTCAGTATTAAATCTATTATTGCAAAGGTAACTTAAAAATGACCATAAGTAATTTGTTGTCACAAAAAGAGAACAATGGCATGGTGCTTAATTTTTTTATAATTACTATTTGTGTAATAATTATCATTAATTCATTTATTAATTATTTATTAATTAATTCTCATTTGAAAAAAGTTAGATCCAGTGTACTGAAAAAATTCATCTATACAGAAAACTTGAAATATGTTTATCCTATAAACAAGCACAAAAATGTGTGTGTGCATGTACATGTTCAAAGATTTGATATTTTTAAATGTCATTGTGAGAGAAATGTTCAAATTGGTGTTTCATTCTAAGCATGTGCAACTTAGAAAAAATATTTGTATATTTTGCTATTACAGAAAGAGTTCTTTAAAATTAAGTGATTTTATATTAAATTTCAAACAGTTCTGCTCTGATAAATATCCATAATTTTTGTTAGTATTAAATTCTTTTCAAATGTTGCAATTATTTTTTTACTTAAATCACGATGTACCCCATATCTTTTACTGTACTGTTAATTTGAGTTATCATCAACAATAATCTCGTTCATGCAAATGAATTATATATATGTACAAATAGCTTTTGCTGAGAAGAAATTCTGTAGTTTCTATTTCTTTAGGATAAGCATAATAAGAAATATTTTTTTCCCATGTGCTTCAGTGTTCTATTTACGTAAAACTTCTGATATCGATGTTTTTCAGGTTATTCATCTGTTTTCCCACATCCATACAACATATGTGGTTGAACACTTGGTTCTAGAAAGCTCAGTAAAGATGAAAAGTTCGAAACAGGAAGTGACTTGGGTGACTTTAGAAGAAATCAAAACTGCTGCAGTATCAACTGCTATGAAAAAAATTCTGGCTCTTGTAAAGAAATCAGAAACTAAATCTGTGAAACAGGTAAATGATTTTAAAAATGCATGAAAAATTATTTTTTGTTTAAATTTTTACTTCCTTGTGTATGAATTCGAAACAGATTGTAATGTTGAAAATAAAAATCAATCTTAACATTTTTGATCAATCTATGTGTTTTAGATCTCCCTGAGCAAAAGTTTCAAAAAATGCATTTATCTGTTTCTACACGAGCATGATAATCCACTTCCAAAAATATGCAAGAAAATCATAAGGAGAACATTGTTGTTTATTTGAAGCTGTGAGCAAATTGTTTGTTGAAAAAAGAATCTTTTCTCTTTTTACAGCAAACCCCGCCTTCCTCTCTCTTTAATTTATAGCTTCCTAATATGTTTAAATTTATGCTAAATGGCTTATTGATGGAACAAATGTCAATGAAGGCATTTTTTTTTTTTTTTACTTTTGGTGACTGTACCACTAAGTCATATAAGTTTCATTCTTTTTATGGCATTCATCTGCTGGTCTTATTGCGATAATTTTATTGCTAATGAAGATTGAAAAGTATTGAGAACTTAAACACATTATAAATTAACAGTCATTATGAATTAAAACAATTAAGGAATTCGGTTTCCTTAAATCACAGACCTGCTATTAATTTATTAAAGATGTGGAAAATATTTCTCTGTTTTCACTGTTGAAATCCTTTTTTCTAAAAGAATGCCTTGAATTTTACTTTGCCAAACTCTAAAACTAGAAGTAGAAAATAGAATCGGGAGAAATAAAACTATTAAAAATGTTTTAAGTTTATTTTCTAGAAAAATGGAAATATGCTTAAGGCATAAATCTGAATTAACCAAAAAAAAAAAAAACTCCAGCTTCTGAAGTAATTAGATTCAATTTTGAATAGATTATTTGAATGATTGTCCTGCGTTTATTACTTCCCAATTATCTTTTAAATTAACTAATCATTAAACACATTATAAATTCTTGTATTATTATTTTACCCATTTTTTAAAAAGTATGGAATGGTTATTATTTCTTTGAAAACTTCTGAAACAAAGTTATAAATTGTAAGTAAGGCTTATATTTTTTTGTTGTTTAACATAATACACCTTATTGTTACAGCTGGATTTAAAAATGAGGTTCTGTGGCTTAAAAAAAAATGCAATTTTAAAAGTTTCTTTGTACATTTATTATAACATTACATTATATATTATCTTTGATTATTTTCTTTTCAGGTCACTAAAAAAAAGAGGAAACACAGTCCAGAAAATCATAAACAAAGATCAATAAAATCATTTTTTGTATAAGTTTTGTTTTTTCTTATTGCATCTGTAATAGAATCATTATCTTGTATAAAAATTCACATCAAGATTTTATCTGTCACGTCATAAATAAAAAACATCATTTACAAACTTTTTGAGAATATGCCATTTAGCTTGTTGCTTTTTAATTGAACTTTGTGTGATTTCCTGCTTACAAAGGCAAGAATCTTAATGCGCTATTTCCATTTGGTGAAAATTTTGTATGATTTGTTATGAAATAATTGTCACTAATTGCTACTAATAATTTGTTTCATATTGATATAAACTTTTAAGTAATTGAGTGTATTTTATACAACCCCTTATGATTTTTAAGTAATATTTGATTTATGTGAAATCCTTTTTAAACAATTTCCTGTACAATTGAATCAAAATTTCAAGCCAAGACTTTATTTTTAGTGATATAGATTTTATTTTGTGTATCGCTGGCTTTTGTAAAATTTGGTTAAAGAATGGGATTTTAATCTTATGTGGACAATGTACAGTTCTGTCAAATATATTTGTCTGGAAAGTTTTGTATTATGAATCTTGTGTTTTATTTAATAAAATAATTTTTGTGAAATGAAAATTGTTATTATTTTCAAAACAACATTTAAAATATACTTCTGTTCTTTCATTGAATACCCAAGTTCATCATTTAAACCATAGTCTAAAACTGAGTTAATTTGGAACATAAAATTCAGGGCAATGTCATTTCAGTGGCCCTCTGTTTTTCTTTGAATGATTTTGAAAAGTTATTTTTGGGACACCCAGTGCATTTATGTAAAAGATTTATTTTTAAATATTGAATTATTCCACTGCCTAACTATTGTTTAGTTCATTTTGGATCTTACTTCTGAATTGCATTCAACCATTTCTCGGATTCTAAAACTCGAATAAAAAAAATACTTAGTGCATCTATCAAATACGTTATTTATTCTTTCACATGATGAGGATTATTTTTTTCTAGTGATGGTTTATTAAAATATTTCTGGAACTGAAATTGGTTTTAACTTAATTCAGAGGCTCCGACATTTTTTTGAGCTGGTGCCCCCTTTTCTAGTGAATATTTCAATACCGCCCCCCTCCCACTCCAGAGAAATAAGAGCCTACATGATGCACGGTGAAAACAAGAATTAAATAAAAAGAAAATTACTAATAGATAGAATATTGCTGGAACTGAGGTGCTACTGAATTTCTTCTTTATTTAAAAAAAGGTTTTCTCTTACCTGCCATAAGGACAGGCAGGGATTTTGATGATCAGAAGTAATCCATAATGAACTATTGCTTTTTTAAAAGAATGATAGTTTCAGAGAACAACGAAAATGCATACTTAAGTATTTTGATTAAAATTTAAAGACGTCGAATTCTAGATTTGGCGCCACAGAGCCGTATATACTAGAGAGGTATCTCCTTCTCTCAACAGTGAAGTCTCATGCCGAAATATGTGGATTTCCCCACACGTGATAGAAAGGAATGATCAGCGTGGTTTTTAAGTCTTTTTAAAGGCTATATTTGGTTCATCTCTGTGTCATGTCAATGCCCCCTCATTTTCTCTGGGTCTTTTACCGCCCCCCTGAAAGCCTCAAACGCCACCAGGGGGCGTCCACGTTAAGAACCTATGACTTAATAGTTAAAATAAATTATATGTTTAATTAGTTTTATTAATTAACAAACCAAGTCACTTTATTCATTGTACGAGATAAGAAATTGCAGTATTTAGGTTTTAATCCCAATTGAAAATGTAGAGAGAACTGATTCTATTTTTTTCCATCGCCTGATGATGTCATGATTTGGAAATAATATTGCCGGTCAACTGGTGACCGAATGGATTGACAAACTATCATTGTTTGTTAGTCTTATTGTTATTGTTACGAACCTGTCATTTTGCTTTCCCGCTATAATAATGTCGTCGTAAAGAAGGCTGATTGACAGTCGTCTGCATGGAACGGTCCGCGGGCGTAGCATCAATAATCCCAGGGCTTGGCGACAAAATGGATAATACCCGAAACTGCGAGAATGTTCCCGAGCAGTCCATTAGGAGCCGAGATACATCCAGAATGCTCCTGATTGGTCCAGAAGATTTTAGCCCCGCCTCTATATAAGGAGCCACCTGAAGCTGAGCAGTGCTGTAGAATCGAGAAGACTTGAACAGAGAGGTATTGAACTGAGGAGTCGGCGTAGTGCTAGATCGTTGTGTGTCTTCTGTCGAAGTCTGTTGTGTGTGTCGATCCTGAGCTATCAGATAGATCGGTAGATCTGAATAGAGAGGAGTCCTGAGCGGAGCAGTCGCCGGGAGAATACCGAAGGAGTGTTGTGTGGTGTATTCTGACGAAGCCCGTGTCGGAACGGAGCTGTCCTGAACTGAGGAGTAGTCCCGTTGTGCGGAGTAGTGAGTCGGCAGCGAAGGCAAGAAGAGACAGAGGAGTCGTTTCAGCCTGTTATAGAGACACCTACCTGAGAGTAGAAAAGAATCCCTCAAAGTTTCCCTCCTGCTATTTTATACGCACTAGAAGAAATCTATAATAGACTACAAAAGCAATTCATTATTTACACAGACTTCCTTAGTGCATTAGAATCTCTTAAATCATTTCATCCTCAGTATTATCACCCCCTTGTTTTAAATGTTTTGGATATTTTAAATAAACTGGAATCTAGAAATTTTAATGTTTTATTATGCTGGGTACCGTCTCATGTTGGGATTGTGGGCAATGAAAGAGCAGACAAAGCTGTCAAATTGGCAACTGCCTCAAAGAATACTTCAGCACCTGTAACAGACTTGAAAAAGCATTTAAAAATATCTCTCTTAAACAAATGGCAAAGAGAATGGGACATTGAAAGTGAAAACAAACTTCATCGAATTAAACCTAATATCGAACTATGGCCTTCACAAATGAATAGAAAAACGGATACAGTTCTCACCAGATTGAGGCTGGTCATACTCGGTTCACGCATCGTCATCTGCTGTTAGGAGAACAAGCTCCAATGTGTTCTCGGTGCAATTGTACTGTGTCCGTCCAACATGTGCTTTCTGAATGCCCAAATTTTGATACACAGCGTTTACATTTTTTTAAATCTAATAATATTGATTTATCTGCTTTACTTGGGAAAACGCCCCATGATAATCTCTTACCCTTTTTAAAATCTATTGGTTTTTATTCACACATTTAGTGTTTTTTTTTTCCCCAAATTATATCAATCAATTTTGTTTTTCAAATTTTAAATTGTATCAAATAATTTCAAATTTTTTACCTTGAAATCACTTAGTCTGGCGCAGCATGATCAAATCTATGGCCCTTGTGCCAAAAAACCAAAACCAAACCAAACCTGCCGCTTTGTGAGCTGTCACTACGGAATTTCTGCCTGTGGGCTGCTGTCTGCAGTAGAGTATTGCTGTGCGTTAGTTGTGCTGTAAGTATGTGTCGTGTTTGTGCTTCGGTCTGAAATGAGCGTCGTCTGTGTTGTGTCATCTACTAAAGGACTGATCATTGTGTGTTCATCTCTTCTCACACCCAGTACACGAACCCAACGGATTAGTATAAGGATTGGAAATCCGTAACGTTATTATTGCTGTTTCTGACTTATTAAGCTATAATATACTTTATTAGAGGTGACAAAATTAATAAAAGTTAAAATTAACAAACTTGATGACATTTCCCACTGCTTTATAAAAAGGGAAATATAATTAGAAAGGGCTTTATAAACAGTTAAATTTTCTTTAATCTTTATAAACCCATGATAAACCCATTATAATTTTATATAATACTTTATATTTGTTTCATTTAATAGTTATAACTTTTATATATATAATTTCACAGATATGGGTTCATCATTCTAAAGTGTCAGCTCCTCCCCTCTAGAGATAAGGCTGGTTCCTATTCTCTCCAAATTTTTTGATGCAAAAAAATATCGATGTTTCCATTCCTAACGCAAATCAATACGAAAAGCTTTCATTCGTTAATTAATTCAAACTATTAGTTGACAAATTAAATTAACTTTATTTAAGGAAATTAGTTCATTTCTTTTGTAAACGAATTTCAATCCATAAAAATAATTTAATGCATCTTTACTAAAAGAAAAAAGTGGGACTGTTTCCACAAAGCTTTCTCGCACATTATCTAATAAATTTGTTACCCCCATCTTTCGTTAAATAACAATAATAGTGGATTTGGGGTAAGGCCGTAGAACGTCTGGAATGGTGATGGCGAACAATAGTTACGAAATATTAATCTTTGACGAATTTAGTATTTTTTATCATTCTATATTCGGCGCGTGTGGAGGTATTTTAATGAGCCAGCAATAGCCACTAAACATGGGTGATCACTTTTGTATAGCAGATATGATGCGCCTCTACAAATCGTAAGATTGCGAGTTCGATCCTTGCGGAATTCAAACTCCGCATTGGCACGACTCCATGATATAAATCACCAAATTGGTTTGAACACGCTCTTCGCTCGACATAACTCTTGGCGCTATAAAAATCGTTCTTTGCTCCGTTGACTCACTGGTGGGGAAGTACTGTGGTGATATCGTAACAGCCACTAGACACTGGTGATCCCTTTTGTTACGCGGCTGCAAATCATAAGGTCACGAGTTCGATCCTTGGCGGAATTATAACGGAAGCTTTATAAGCCAGATGACATTCTGAAGACTGAGTGATGACTTTTCGTCTTGTGGTCATATTATCTGGCTACCATCTGTGAGATCGTGGGTTCGATCCTAGTTATCTCCAAATAGCAATATACACTCGCTTTCATTGTAAATTTTGCCAACACAAATACAAGTGGGTACCATTGAAATCGATGTTGGATCGCTTCAAATATAATTGCTGGGTTTGAAAACCAAAGACATTATTTTCTGCGAGCATTGCATTTTTAATAGCCATTTCATTGGTCACTTATCTGTTAATGACTGCTTTGACACTTTATTTTTGTTCACATTAAACACTCTTTCGATCGTGGATTTTATTTCAAATTTTAAGGTAGAAATCCTGAAGAGAGTTTAATTATGTCTTCTGAAACTCAGAACTGAGATATGTATGTCGCGGCCAAAGTCCTACCAGTTCCCGAATTGGCAGGCCAATAACGCCTCACATTGTCCGATCTTTCCTTGATTTCGAGGTTTGGCCAGCCATTTCACGAAATGGCATGATGCGATCGGCCAAAGTCACAAAAAGATAATTCCATTATTTATTGAATTAGTTTATTACAGAAAATTATCAATATCATTGTTACGGCCAAAGTGGTAGTTCAAACAGCCAAAGTTTGGCCAGTTTAATTGAGGCCCTCGGTGGTGTAAAGTCTCGATCTGGTCCGATCAAATAAAGGGTCAAATTACTTTATTTACAGCCTTAATTTACAAAAAAAAAAAAAAAAAAAATACTATTTATCATCTAGGTTAAGTGAAAAGTCCATGTGGAACACCACAAGCATAGTTCCTCGAAATATTTCGGAGAACTCACGAAAACAGCAAATCGGCCGTCAAAGTCTCACGCTGGTACCGGGATTAGCTCCAGGAATCCACCGAATTCCTCGGGTGTAATCTTCTCTCGAACGCTCGGCTTTCAGGGATCTCTCCTCCGGACCTCTTTTACCAAAAAAAAAACTCCTCATCTCTCCTTCTTTCTCCAAACCCGTTCTCTTCTTTCAACTCCATCTCTCATCCACACTGGAGCATTTGGGCTGCCGAATCTCCAATTGACCAAGTGCAAATCTTTCAGCAAAAACTTCATTGGTCTACAGTTGATCGCAGGAATGTTCGTGGTCCACAATGCAGGCTGCACATCTGTGTCGCAGACATGATGAGTGCACGGGTGGTCCTTTATCTGGACTTTCTTCAAAGGGCCCGATGTCCGTTCTTAGAAGGAAAGCTCTCCACCTGTAAGCAATTACCCCGCCATAAAACGTCGCCGTTGAGGAGACCAGTCTGGAAATGGTAATAATGGAGCGTGTGAAAAAGAAACCACAATGGTCAGGTCGGAGAGAAGTTGAATCATTACAGTGGGCTGTAGTCTGATGGGAGAAGTTTGAGTGATCTCACAGTACCAGAAACCTCCTGGTCTCTTGTGAAAGTTTCTTCTCCCTTGGAGAACAAACAATCACATTATCTACCGAATTAGTTTATTACAAAAGTGATCAGTATCAATTGTTGCGGCCAAAGCCCGAAGTTCGGCCATTTCGCACATTGGCTGGAAAGTTCCGGGCACTTCGGGAGGTGGCCGGCCAAAGTTTCATCCACACTGCTCATGTCCAGTGCATCGGACATTGGCCACACGACTCGGCCAATGTGCGATTTGGTCGACCAATTCGGGAATTGACCGAACTTCAGGCCGTAACATGTACAATATTTTTCTTGTATTCGTATTACTTTTGCCTCACGAATCTTACGTAAACCACTAGAAGAAAAATCCAATTTTATCTATGATTTTTTTTATATGAAAGAAAAAAGTTTTAATTCAGTAATAAAATTAAGGCATCCGATTATATTAAAAACACGTTATCGAATTCATTGGCGAATTTTTTCAGTGTTATTTCTTATATTTCAGACTTTCCAAAACAGTTTATCTTTTCTAGGAAAAGGAAGGCCTCACCTATCATCCAGGGGAATTTAAAGCAAAAACATATTTTTTAACTAAAATTTGTCTTTCATTTCAATTTTCTAAAAGCAGGAATTTTCATAAAAATTCTCCGCCGTTAACACGATACCTCAAAAACTAATAGAGGTACTCACATAAAGCGTGTGTTTTAAATGATATGGGCAATGAAATGAACCAAAAGTTTGATTGTGGATGAACTTCTCTTTCATTTATGGGTGTTTTTAGAAAAATGAAGTTTTGAATTTAAGCAAAAAATGCATATATCCGTATACTTTTACCCACAACTTCTTTGCATCTCAATTTTTTTCTTAGATGTTGGTACATTTCGTTCATCATTATATTCTATCACTTGTGTGCAAAGAAAAAACGGGATTTTGCGTAGAGTGTTCACCGTTTTGATTCAATTTCATTATAATTTTCATTGATATATTGTCACCCCTCTCAGGCACCCAGGATCGTCCTTCGGAACAAAGGCCAAGGAGGCTTTAGTTTGAAGTTTTAGTGAGGCAGGATCTCACAATGCTAGAAACCTCCTGGTCCCAATTTCCTGTCCCTTGGAGAAAACAAACAAAAAAAAAACAATCACATCATCTACTGAATTAGTTTATTACAGAAAATTATCAGTATTATTACTTGTTGCAATAAGATGAATTTTTATGACATTTCGAATTGCACAACAGTTTGTTTTTTTTGCATCTGCAGCGATTTGTTGAGTAACTGCATCGAATGTATCCGTGGCCACCATCCATGTATAAGGAGCAACGGTTCGTGATGATTTTTCCGCTGTGCCCACGGATGCCAATGTCAGCAGTTTCTCTTGCAAAAGGGAAAACTCACTTTTGGGGTACGGTTATTTGAGTTATGTTCCTAGTGTAACATTCCCCGTTCCCCTTTAGTGATAAAATATTTCCGCCAGCTGTGTTACCTTTGTGTTTGCTAGACACCTCGAAATAAACAGATGTTGCCGATAGTCTCCTTTCGGGACCCGAGGCATCTATGGCTGAAAGAACACACTTGGAAATTCCTCGCCCAGAAGACAGTGATAGCGCTTTCAGAGACAATGGAACATCCAAGCATCTGGATGCCGAATTTCTTTATTGTAAGCGGACCCCATGTTCTGGACTTTTTGGCACGCCTTTATTAACTTCTGACGACAGACTGACGCCCTTGGAAATCCCCCCTGGCTGGACATGATTGGCCAGAAGAGAGGACCAGTTGCCACTGAAGAAGTGGAGGCGGAGACTGTCACTCTGATAAAAGGCGCAGAGTTTTTTGGAAAGGAGAGAAGGGTTTCTGGGAGACAGTTGGAGTTCGCCCAAGAGTCCGGTAGATTTGGGGCGCCGCCTGAAATGATGACTGATTGACCAACCCATGAATTCCCAGTGGTGTTGTGCTTACTATTTAATGGAGAGCTGATCTTCACTTAAAACCCTTCAACTAGGACTGTTATGATAGTAATATAGCTTGATTAAATAATAGCAATTATTTAATCAAGATGAGAACGAGTTGTTTTTTGTACCTACATAGGACTAAAATAAAAAAGTGTCAACAAAATTCTGAGTATTCTTTGATCGCTCGAGATCAAGTCATTTCAAGAGGTCCCGAAACAAATTACTTTTCCACCCTGTAACCGACGGACTGTTACGGTTGAGATTATTGATGAGGGTCTGTTATTCGTAGCGGCGACCTCGAACGAGATGGAAGCTGATTCGAACAATCCATCCATCGACGCCGATCGAATGAATCGTTAACTCGAGCACAAACAAGGCGTCGAATCACTCAGATTCGGTATATCCACTGTTCGAGGATTCTGGACGGTCCCAGTTAGCGGCGCTAGAAAAGTGCTTTTTGTTTATTATGATAATTAGAAGATTACCCGAAGCATTCACCGCCCATCATTAAAGACGCGTGGAATGCTTGAAACGAGCGAGCAATTAACTGTTTATGCTCTCAGATCAGGTATACGAATGCGTTTCACAGAAAAATGTTGAAAAATGGGATTTAAAAAAATATTTAAAACTATGGTTTTTAGATGCCAATTTTAATGTAGAATACTAGAAATGAAACAAAATTATTTGAAAATATGATAGGAGAAATAGGAAAAATTTGTGGTGAATTTTAACGAAATTAAACCAAAACGGCATCTTCTACAATGGTTTTTAGATGCATTGTCAATTATAATATAAAATGCCATAAATACAAACATATATATGTATTTGAAAATGTAATGCATTTTGAGAAAAATTTGCAGTAAGTTTTAATGAAATTGAACCAAACACTCTACACAAAAGGGTCATGCAGCCATCCGATTTTTCTTTGCACACAAGTGATACAATGATGAAAGCAATGAACCAAAATCTAAAATAAATGTTGAGATGCAAAAAGGTTATGGTTAAAAGTATACTGATATATGCATTTTTTTACACGAATTCACAACTCTTCTAAAAATATTTATAGATGAAAAAGTGTTTCACCCACAATCAAACTTTTGCTTCATTTCCATGTTATTTAAAACACACGATGATAATTTTGTACCTCAATTAGTTTTTGAAATATCATATTAGGGGAGGAGAATTGAAATGAAAATTTGAATTTTGAGAAGACAAATTTTAGCTGATAAATATGTGTGCCTGGTCAGGCCTTTCTTTTCCTATAAAAAATAAACAGTTTTAGATAGAGGAAGGTTTGAACTACAAGAAATAACAATTAAAAAAAGAAAATTCCCCAATGTGGTCGATAAGCAGCTTTTTATAGTCCGATACCTTAATGGAAGGTTAAATGCTTCCTTTTTGTTTTAAATAAATGCCAAATGAAACTCTGTTTTCGGCACAAATAGAAAGGGCGAGGAGAGCTTATTTTTTAATATTAGAGCCTTGAATTGAAGAACATAAACACTTTGGAAAAATCTCTTTAATTCCAAATACATTAATTTAATACAAAGTAGCAAATTTTATTCAAAAGGGAATTTTGTAGATACTTTGTTATTTATTCAAACCCGCTGTGACGAAGACAGCGATTGAAGCCGACGGGGTGCGTCTCTTGTTTCAGTAGCACCAACTAGGGTCAAGTGTATGACTTTGCAACGCAAGCGTCTCTCATTCACTTGCACAGCGCTTTTTTACAGGAGGGCTGATTCATGCACGCTCGCAGATGGAGGAACAAGCACGCCCAGAACACGGGGGCATTTAAAGACTGAATTTTTATGTTTCCTTTCCCACAATAGATAAGGTTCACGAACGCCTGGGAATATCTAATCAAAAGGGTCTGGTAATGGCGCACAGACCCAATGGAACTGTCGGGTCCACAAACAAAGCGTTTCTCTTCACGCGATCGGGGAGTGGGGAGGGTGGCATTTTCACTAATGGCCTTAAAAGATGGGGGCATCTTTTAAGAAATACAGGTAGGAATTGGATAGGACAAAATGCCCATTTAACCTCATTTAGATCAATGTCTAGGGTCACTGATTGAAGAGAAGAAACTTTTGAATGAAAACAGTAAATTTATTTGCAGCAAAGAATACAGAAAAGACATTAACAATTACGACAGGACAGGCTATTTACAATAGAGAAAAAAGTATCACCTTTAGATGCCATCAAGGATGAAGAATAATCAAGTGTTTCATGGCAAAACTACGTTGCGTACTAAAGATTCATATTCGGAGCAAAATGACCCCCTCTCTCTCCGTCTGCCGAACGAATGCGTAGTTCGCTTTTTTCTCAAACTTGACGTCACGCGTCTTAGGCTTTGGATCAGCGGTATCCATGGTGCCATCTATTACAACAAAATGAAACTAAATATGGAATAGTAATGGCAGCTAATTAAACCTCTACATGCATAAAACGTAAAATATATTTTATATGCTTAATTAAATTATATTAACTTTATCAATATAAATATAATATATGCTATGTGACCGAAAGGGCGCCAAAATTTTAATTCTGCCAGGGTAGACGATTAAAATCAATAAATCGTGCCAATTTAGTTAAAAAATACATTGAATGACATGATTTACAAGGGGACAAAACTATTTAGGACAATAACATTTAACATGTATGCATTAAAATAACACTCGGGGACTAACCTCACGCTCGCTTCCGAGACAAGGACTGATTGTTCATGGCAACGGCAGATAGAGGGCCGAGGAAAACAGTTACGGTTACAACTATATAATATTTATGTATACATATGTAATATGCTATAATATATTGATTACGTATATAAAATTATATTAACTATTATTCATTATTGTTTTATATGTTTAATTAAATTATTATTAATTATTTACCATTTTTTTAAATGTTCTTTTTAAAACCATTTTTAATGGTCTTTTTTAATAAAATGCGTTTTTTTTTCATTGTGCGTTTCACTTCACGCGATAGGGGTGGCATTTTTCTACGCATCGGAACATGCCTGAAATAGCGCGGAATCGAAAATCGAAGCAGGAAAGAGGCCGATAAAAAGAAGAGGGCGACCTCTTGACCCTCATCCAGTTTCGAACGGTCGGAGAAATTCGCTTTTCTGTTGGCGCCGGCAGACGATGTTTTCCTCGTCACCACCGCCGGAACAACGTATAAAACACTGTCTGGCTATTTCGATCGTTCAGATTATCTGTTTCCTGTTAGACGAACCGAGGCGTGTTCCGTTTTCGTTCTTCGGTCACCTCAGGCCGCTCTTTCTGGAGGGGCGGTGACCTGGTGGTGTTGTCTCGGCTTCGGAGCCGGAGGGTTTCAGGATCGGGATCCGAAGAACCATCCCCCTCAGTACGGGTGTCCCAATCCCGAGGTACCCAAGGATCTTTATTCCCTACATATTTACACTTCTGCTTTTCACTTTCATTCTTCTTTCCCTCGAGAGAGCTCTCCATGAGAAGCTGTCGCCGCTCTATTTGCTTCCTGCTTTTCATGGACAGCAAATACCCCCCCCCGTGTTGGACGTGCGCTGCGACCCATTAGTCTGGTGGTACATTTCGGTATCAATCGGTTGGTATCCTGGTCATTTGGCTGGTCTGCTCAAGCGCAGGGGTCACCTTCTGGGACTCTGCGTTAAGAGTGGTCGACATTCCTGGAAGTGATCCTGAGTGTACAAGCTCTGGCTAGCATCAAGGTAAGCGCCGAGGCTGGGAATGGACAGAGCTGGTGGCTGCCCTCCCTTGTTGGGCCCCGTGGTTGGTGGGGCCCGAATTTCTTTGTCCTTTTTGCATGGGTTTTTCAGGCACTTTGCCACGTTTTCCTATCACTGAAGATGCGAGATTTCTGATTTTACACACACTAAAGACCTTTCACAAAGTTTCCCCTTTCATTGTTCAAAGACAGGCCTCTTCATTCATTGGCGATGTCAAATCTACTAAAAAACTTCCACCTGGGGATCTTCTTATTGCGACTTCATCAAAAACCCAGATTGCTGCGATGCAAAAATTATCAAAACTTGGAGACTTTCCTGTTGAGGTCACCCCTCACAGGACACTGAATTTTTCTTGAGGGGTCATCTCCGATTTAGATCTCTTCGATTCTTCGGAGCTCGTTCACGCATTCCCAAAACGTTTGTGCGGCTCATCGCATAAAAATTAAACGTAATGATTCATTCATTCCCACAAAACATTTTAACTTTCAGTAGCCCTGAGCTTCCGAAATGTGCGGCTATATACAATACAAGTTAAGATCTAGGTGCCGAATCCTCTGAGCAGCTGTCAGAGATTTGGACATTCACAGGGAAGCCGTAGATGTGCTCATCTTGCTTATTCCCGTGCCAAATGGAAGACGGAAATTCAAAGCCGGAAAGTTAGAAAAAATATTTTATTTGCGAAAAAAACTGTTTTAGAAAGAACACCCAAACCTGGCTTTTCTTATAGTGCTGTCTTAAGCACTAAAATGCACTGGTTCTCAGACAGAGATTACAGATATTATTACTTCAAATACCTGCTCCTGCAAACATTCTGATCTTGAATCTGTAAAAAACAATAACTCACAAAAAGCTGAAGCTCATCGAAACCGAGCTTCCACTTTGAAAAACAATTTCCAGTCCATCTCTCGATCTAAAGAATGTGAATGTTCTTTAACTCTCTTCCCTAAGAAGAAACGAAAGAAAGCAAAATCATCTGGCATCTTTTCTAAACCTCCAGATCCTTCTGATATCCCAATGACTTCAGATTTTATTATACAGGACCTGGATCAATTTCAAATTGTTGCTTATAAGAAAAAAATATAAAAAAAGATCTCAAACAAAATTCTGAAAATATTTCGAATTCTAAATTCTGAAAGCCTTCACCTCGAGAAGTCTCTCCATCTGTTCCAGTCTCTAATGTTAGCTCTTCGCAGGCCATTGAAACTAAACCAACTGATAAAATAGATGAAGCCAGCTCTGAACGTTAAACCATGACCACAAGTAAATCCAATCAAAATACTTCTCTTCTTGCATACAGCGACCCCCCCGACACCATTGAACGTAGCAGTATCGACAGGATTTGTTGTGTTTGACTGCTGATTAAGTAGTGTCCAAACTTACATGGACCGATCAGTCAAACTAACATTCCTTTCGGGGTAGTCAATAGCTGTCTTTCTCCTCATCTGCACTTTCTCAAACAGTGGGAATGAAACTGTCCATCTTTCACATCCTGTCCTTCAGGGTTTTGAGATGACCCGGTACCATCAGTACTGCACTTAAATCATTACTGACCATCTTTAGGTCCTTCCTTGACTCTGAGATTTCCATACAGCCCATTGAATAGTGGAAAACAGTACCTATTTCTCCACAAATGCATTTATTTTCCTGCCCCAATCAAAACACTGACAGCGAAATGGAATCAGACAATACGATAGAGTACAACCCCACGAAACAATGGATGAAACTCCACCTACTCCGGAACTTTCAACTGATTCCCCCACAGTTCATAAAACTGTTTTTTAAAAAAGTCCCCCAAAATGTCAAGTGAAATGGGTTTATCTTAAAAAAACGTCCCTCCGAGTCTTCAAGCACCCCGATTCAGGAGAAATGCTTAAAGAAATATCGGATCAAAGGATGGCAGCGATTTTTTTCACTTCTTTTGGTGTGCGTGTTTGTTAAAACATTATTTTAAAATAAGAGTTATTTATTGTTGCTAGATTTGCATTTTCACCTTTTAAATTTCATTGGAATTTTAGTCTCTTAACATTTTTGAAAAATTTCTTTCTGGGATTTAATTCGCATTTTTAAAACCAATGATACTATTAACTATTGGATGCCTTTCATTTTATGACGAGAATTTTAAATGACATGACTGAATTGGGCGTGACGTTTTAACAACACGTGTTTGGCGCAGTCTAGCCATGTTTGGCTCTTGCGCCACTAAATCCCAAAATCCATGCACCTTAAATCTGTCTGGTCAAACGTCCTCACGCTGGTGCGGCGCGGAAAGTGGGGGTGATGGTTCAGGTGTCGACCTCGTCATCTGACCGTGGTAAAAAATGTCAAGGTCTGTCCTAAAATAGACCTCGAGTTGCTTTACAACGGGACGTTAATACAACTACATGGAACTAAACTCTGGAGAAGGGTTCAACCAGAACCGACCATCTAGCGGGGTGCTATGCATCCGGTCCCCACGACTCAGATTAAAACAGTGTTCTGAGCATTTGTAATGTTACGCCAACTAAAAGTCTACAAGCTTGTTTCTGTGTAGCTGGCTGAGCATCGACCTTTCTAGTTGTTTCCAATTGCACTTCTCACTGACTAAAAAAGACCCATTGCGATTTAATCCGAATTCATCTTTTATCTTTTCAGTGGCGCCATATAGGGCCAAGAGTATGAGTTAGCTGCTCACACGTCACAGCCCCTTTAACGGAGCGGACTTCATTCACAGATCATAAATTAGAATAGGACCAAAGAACAATCACCTCCGATTCAGTACCCCCAGTGGTATTACTCTCGACATGGAGGACTTTGTAACCACGACCTTACACACGGCAGGGATCGAACTCGCAAACCAAAGGATGCGAATCCAATGCCCTACCGACCAGGCTACCCGACCAATTGAACACAATTGAATATGATAATTATAAAAAGATGCGTGCTCGTTAGATAAAATCCGGTACACAAATCTAATATCTGTAAAGTAGACGCCGATGCAATTTTAAGCCAGATCCAATGATGGGTTGGCTGCTTGTTGGTCTGTACTTTCAAAATTATGTAAACGCATTGACTTAAATATATTAAATTAGACGTGGGATGTTATGACTGCAAATGCTATTTTGAGTCCATAATTTTGAGCCATTTGAATTTTCAAAAATTATCATTTCAACTATATTAACGAAAGATTAAAAAGAAAATATTTCAATCACAGTTTGTGGCATTAAACTCGAGAATTCCGAACGAATATGAAACGAATCACGTGGCACAATAAATGGTTCCTTTCATCGCCATTATGAAAGAACACAAAATCCAAGTAAAAGGTTAATATTTTGTAGCTATAATACGCAAATGTCATACAAGTCATTCTCAGAGGTAACAACTTTATTACAGGTGATGCGAGAAAGTTTCGGGGAGACCGACCCTGAGGGTTTTAAATTAAATTTCTCCCAGTAATTACCGAAAATATTGTAGTACAAAGAATTTTGCACCATCTTCATTTTAACGATTTCATGGTATAAATATGTTTTCTATGTTTAATCCATTGTAAAAGAAAATGTTTAAAACTCATTTTCTAATATTAAATTTGATAACGAATATGAAATGATTTAAGAGATTCAATCAATAGTTTCTTTCACTACCGTTCTGAAAGAACGCTTTACAATTCTAAAAAAATGCACAAATCATGGCAATGAACGTTTGCTTGTTCGTATTTTATTTACTTTCGTACCGGTCACCCTGTTTCGATAACACATTGCCGTATTATTGATGGATTACTCTTATTCTTGTTTTTTCGGCGCCAGCTCGTTATTTATACTAGAGCCTCACCAAAAAAGAATCGAAATACGTTTCTTAACCAAAAATAAAATGGCTCGAATCAAGACTGACGTTTCTTCTAATGAATATTGATTAGAATTCTAATGAGCTGCCACCAGAAGTCGCGCATTCCCTCACGATTCTCGCCGCCATTTTCGATAATGTTTCCGACGTTTCTCGCGGAGTTGTAAACATCCTGCGGCCGAAATTCAAAAGAAAAACAATGGAAGCCGGCGACCCATTTCCTCCGGAACAACTTTTCATTTCGCAGCGCGTTTGCAACTCCACCCTTACAGGAGCAAAACAGGGCGGCAATAACAATTTCGAACGCGAAAACAGTGCTAATTGCAATCCATGCGCTGGCTGGTTCGCTCTGAGAGTGGATGCACTTTTTTAACTGATTCTGCGCAATCAGCAGAGTCACTTTTGATGCATTTACTCGTTCGCTGTGACCGTAAAGGAAAAAAAACATTGCGTCACTGAGCGAACAAAAGCAGGTGTTCTTTTTGTCGTAACAATAAAAAAGAATTTGTGACCAATATATAGACATTTTTTTTGTCTGATTTTATCTTCTAGAAATCAGGATTTTTCTTTCGCAAATAGAATGAAAAGTGAAAACTTTTTTACATCCACTCAAAGTGATACTCGTTTGAATCGACTGACTGGCGTTTATTGTGGTAGAAAAGAATAATTCTTTCAGCGATTTCTTTTGCACAATAAGCAAGTGCTACAGTTTCTAGTTTGCATTGTCGTAACGAAATGAAGTCAAATTAGGTTTCTTAAACCAAAAAGATATTTTCTTTGTTCCATATTTCCACGAAATTTGATGATTATCGCCTCTTTAAATCTCACTGGATAATAGAATTTTTGCATTCTTTCTAGAAAACATATTATATACTTAAAAAAAAAAAACTGCAGCAGTTTAAGAATTCCCTCGGTTTCGTTTTATTATCTTCACTTCATATCGTCATTTACAAACCATTGTTAGATTCCAAAAGCTTTACAATGAACCTTCAGTTATTACACAAAATAATATTAATAAAGTATGTTTATCGAAGAGAAAAATCGGTTGCTTTTACTTTCAATAAAAAATTTTTAAAAATAAAATTTGCAATTATAAAATATTTGTATTGGAATCGTCTGATAAGTGCCTGTGGACAGATTACGGCATTCACCGAACACGAATCCTTGAAAATTTGTGGTAATACACTTTTAAAGCATTCTATTACCGCGAGAAATAATTATTAAAATGATGCTCGTAAAACTTATCAACTATCGATTTCAAGCCATTTGTAATCGATAAGAAAACCAATTGCAATCACACGCTTTGTTTCGGTTCTCAGACGCCTTTTATAAAGCTTGATAGAACAAATAAAATAAACTATTAGTTGATTAAGTTTATTTGTTGAGAGCACTAGACAAAAGGAAAATAAATGTTGTCGCTGTGACCATGCCGGTGTTGTTACTTTGGGGAAGACTCCAAAAATGCCTCAGTGCCAGGACCAGCTATCTGGGGAGGGGGGGGGGTGCTTTGCACCCGCGACATAGCTTCACACACCCTTATTAAAATTTAAAACAGTGTTCTGAGCGATAATAATGCCAAACGTACTAAAAGTCTGCAAGCTTGTTCCAGCTGGGCATCGACGGGCCCCTTTAAGAGGGAAACATCGCAAGTGATGTCTATAAAAAGGCGGGAAATGTTCATTCGTAAATAAGGAGTCTGTCGTACACGTAGCTGTCAGACACGCTGAGGCAGAGCGGCGTGCCCGGCGCACAGAAGTTGAGACTGAGGGTGGGTTCGAATGGACTTGCGAATCATCGGCTCTCTTGTCTATATCCAATGTAATATATTTTACAGTCCTTTACATGGACAGTGACAAAATATAATAAGTGCTGAACCCTCTTTCAGCAAATGAAAATGAAATAAAGGCTTATCTCCGGTCAAGAATACGGGTATAATGCTTAAACACTCTTGCTGTAGCAAGTATTAAAAAAGAATTGGGGAAAATTGTCATTTAGGAAAACAAAATTATGCATTAAATATGCAAATTTTCGATTTTTTTTTTACCAACTAAAAAATGCAGGGCCCCCAACGGCTCCTTGCTCCCGGGCCCCTTCGCAGAGCGGGCCGGCTCCGTTCAATGATGTTAAGCGAATGAAATCAGTGATTGTAATTTCTGCACGGCTCGACAAGTGAACAAACATTTTTCTATTTCTCAAAATATATTAAAAAAAAGTTTTGTTGTATTTATAGTATTTTGTAATATAATTGACAATACATCCAAAAACTATAGTTTTAAATAGTTTCTAAATAATCCTTTTTTTTTTACATTTCTCCTTTGAACGTTAGTTGGATACCTTAATAAAATATTAGAAATAATAAACTCAGAAAATTCATAAATAAAAACAAACTGATGATGTCGTGTCCGTGTTTCCACGGAAAGGGGGTGCAATAGCTTCTGAGGGTCAAGACCCCTGAGCACCCAGAGAGCAGAAGTCTCACTTCTAGTTCACGTGAAAATGACACACACATTCGCTTGCACAACCCCTTTTTACAGGGGGTCTCATTCATACATCTCCCAGATAGAACAACCGGGAAGCCCAGATCAAGGGAAGTCACGATGGGACTATGCCCTATGCCAGGACGAAGGCTAAAAACAGATTGAAAAACATATTTAAAAATTCTATTTCTTGTTGCTGATTTTATTTTTACAAACATTAATTTTCCTTCCTATCGAATATCGCAATGATATTGTTTTTAATGACAATCTTTTCGAAAAGCTATTTGCCTCTAAGAATAAAGAGTTTCCGTTTCCTAACTATTCGCAATCGGAATTTTCCGGAGATAAAATTTTAATCGTTTCCTCGAAGCCTCATAAGGACGCGATTAAAATACTTTGATTGATCTGATTACCGGCTCTAACGGCGTATGAAAAATTCTCGTGTGACTCATTCTTGGAGGTATTAAAGAAATGTTTTCTTATTATTATTTAACAGCAAAACGACACTTACATGTAACGACTTATTTAATTGTCATTTTTATTTTCCTATTTCCTGCAAGCTGTGTGAGCTTATTAATCGGTTTGATCGGCACCATTTAGGAATAAGCCGATATCCGACACTCTACAACATCGATACCCGTTTCATCGACCAAAAAAATAAACAGGAATACATTAGAGTATCGATTTTTATCCGATGGAGGGCTTCCCTTTAGGAATAATAATAATAATAATAATAAAGAAATTAAAAATGAAATCTGCTATCACAAATTTCATGTAAGAACATTATTATTTTTTTTTTGTCATTATTTGTCTTCATTGATTTCGAACGAATTCAACTTCATTTCAACCGAATCAAAACAATAAGCAATAGAAAACGTAACCTGAAAACTTCGTCAGGAGCCACTTTCAAGCAAGGATTCCAAATAAGGGTTTTTTTCTGTGAGACATCGGTGGACAATGGTCAAAAGTATTGACACCTCGTGACCAGAAAATCAACCGAAAAGGAAGGCAAAAGAGACATACCAATTTAAACAGCAAAAGACAAAAACAAAGCAAAACATTAAAAAACATCAACAAATGAAACAAACATATATATAAAAAGTAAAACTACATGAGAAAAATCACAATTAATGACACAAATTAAGAAAACCAAAAGTGTACAGACCTAGCCGCCAACAACCGTTCTTCCTTTCTAATAATAATACTACAGTATAACTAAAGATAAATGGGATTTATTAACGCCATCTATTTCATTAAGATTTCATTATTACTTTTTTTATTAAAATATTGATATTGCAGTAGTTTTTGGGAAAACCATTATTGTTTAAATTTTTAATAAAACTATTTGTTGCTTTTATAAAAGAAATTTTGTTATTACAAATTGTTTTAATTTTATTGAATTGTGAGGAAATTAAATTTTTGAAAATTTTAGAGTTAAGATTAGAGTGATAATTACAGAGTTTAATTATATTAAATTTGAATTCGTCTCTTTTTATCATAAATACCAACTATTGTTTTATCATTAGCAATTTCGATCCTCAAATCCAGATAAGTAGCTTCAAGATTATCTTTATTTGTTTCTGTTAAAGTTAATTCTTTAGGATTGCAGTTAGTAACAATATTGGTATTATCGAAGTTAATCAAAATTAAATCATCAATAAATCTCCATCCGTTTATTAAGTAATTATTAATTATTTTTTTCTCGTAATAATGTAGGAAAATGTTGGCTAAAGCACTTGAGAAAGCTGTACCCATTGGAATACCCTTAACTTGTTTATAAAAATCAATACCATTGAAGACATAATTTTCGGTAATATTAAAATTGCGTAAAACCAGCCAGTTATGTTTATTAATTACATTTTCATTTAAATATTCGTCATATATATGAGTACATACATTTATTAATTTCTCATGGGGCAGGTTGGCATATAAATTTTCAAAGTCAAAAGTATTAATTTTATAAATTTTGTTATCTTTTAAAAAATCCAAAATCTTTTTGTTATTATTAATGACAAAATAATCTTCTTCTTCAATTTTACTTAGGATAATTTTTAGGTATTTGAAAAATTGCTTCCCCATGTAGTAATTATAACTGCCTGTACTACAGGTAACGAATCTAAATTTTATTGTTTTTTTGTGAAATTTAACAGTGGGGAACAAATAGGGATACTTTAAAGAGCATGTTTTAATTTTAGTTTTTTAGCGAAAGCTAACAATCTTTTGTCTAGTTCCTTTTTACTTGAATTAACCAAATTGTAAGTCGAATTGGAATTATATTCACTGATTAAAAGCTCTTTATAATAGTGCTTACACATTATACAAAAATTGTTTGACGATTTATCTATAACTGTTATAATGAATTTCTCTTTTAAATTTTTTATTTCTTTTTTTATTGATTTGTTAGAATAAAATCCCCGTTCTTTTATTCTAACATTACCCGTATTATACTTAGTTTTAATTTCTCCTAAGACCCTAATTTCACATGCTCCAGAAACTATAGCCAGGTGTTCAGTCCCTCGTTGGATCTGGCTCGACATGAGATGGGTGTCCGCAATGTAAACAGCGGCTGTCAAAAAATCGTTGCGGACGCCTTTTCAATGACAGTTCACTCAGAAGATCCCTCAATGAGTGAAATCTGAATGAATCAGTGCTCTTAATCGCAATAAAAGACCTTGAGTTCATATCACAGCTCTTTACGAACGGAAAAAAAGGCATTCAAAAAACAAACTTCGCTGTGTTGCCACACAGAGCGAGGTAAATCAAACAGAACAAATAGTTCCTAGGTGATAGGTGGACGGTTTCAATTCAGACACTGAAAATAATATGGCACGATCATAAATTGAACACACGAGTAAAACAAAAAATAAACAGAGTTCAATATTTACCACATGTTACATAGATGTCAAATTTGTGTACCGAAATGTATCTATCTAACTTTCTTCGTTTTGTTTCTTTCAAACAAGAAGAAGGACAGACTTTCCCACAGAGTCAAAATTTGATAAAAATCTACAAACAGGGTGTAAGGACAGCGTTTCAGCTGTCCGCTTCAAAGCGTTTTTCATTCATTTTTGCAGCAGACAAACAGTTTGTTTTTATTTTAAAGAAAAGTGTTTTTCGAACCGTGTGAAGTCTGAAACGTGGAGTTGTGTCGAAATATCAAGTTTGGATTGCACGGGAACCTCTATCGGCACGAGAAAGTAAAAACAAACAAACGAAAAACAATTATTAATCGATCGTCTGTTTTTGTCTTCGATTCGCGATTTTACTAAAAATTCATTTATTTGACTCCTGCATAATCCTCGTTGTCATTAAACTTCTCGTCAAAAACTCGCGTCCAATGCTGTAGTTTCTAAATAGTTCATAAAAATTATACAAATTGCTATAAATAAGTATAGAATTCTGATTAAAATCCTTAAATGACAAAAAAAATTTATATTTTAAGTTATTTGAAGGGTTAAATATATTTTTTGAAAAGTTACGAAATTATTTTTTTCATACAATGGTATTTAAAAAAATATTCTCGACAAAAATCGGTCCAGTTATAGAATGTTCAAGATTTTATAACTCACTTCTCGGTCTTGAAAGAGATCGTTTGATGGTTGAAACTGTGACGTTGGGGATTGAAGTGAATTTTATAACTGTTTCTATGTATATGTATGTTTTGTCGTTTCAAACAGAGCCTAGCAACTGTTTCTATGTACATGCGTTTTGCTGTCTTTAAGCAGCATCGTTGCCTAGCAACAGTGTCTATGCATAGAACTGTTGTTTTTAAGATAAGATCTTTTTGTTCTGTTTTTTAGCATTTTTTTTAAATTTCTTTTCTTTCTTTTATTGAATCGACAGCCATAGAGGCAGATGTGAGAGCCCCATTGGAGACGTTTGCATAAAATTTCTTTTCTTTAAGGTGCACTTAAAATATGGATTAACGTTTTACTTTCTAAAACTATTCATTCAAATAAATTTGCAACTTCCTCCATTTAGTTTCAATAGATTCCTGTCCCAGTCTATCGTATATTTGAGGGTATGTTTTTCCAAATACAACCTCACAGACGGAGCCGAATTTTTACACTAATCTCAATTTGAATGCAAAGCATTTCCTTTCTTACAAGAAACCCTTTTCCTTACGACAATGCGTTCCATGTAGAATATATATATATATATATGTGTGTGTGTGTGTGTGTGTGTGTGTGTGTGTGTGTGTTACTGTTAAAGTATATAATGCCGTTATTTCATAGAATACCTAGTTATTCCATGAAATAACTGATCGTGTCCATTAATGTGTGTCATATGTTATTCATTTGACATTTTAACAACTTATTTCTTAGAATAACTAGGTATTCTATAAATGGACTGATGAGAGAGTGTGCAAAATAAACAATTTATCTCAAATGAAATAACTAGGTATTCCATAAATAAACTAATGATTAAAATGAAAAAGAAGCCATTTATCTCATTGATGCAGCGTATAAATGGCATTTATGCAGTAGGGGTGGAAGGGAAATGTCGTTGACATTTTGAAAGTATGGCGAGAAAATATTCTCGTTTTATGCTTTCGTATTTCTGCCGGCCTTCAAAAACTATTTTTGTTTGAATTCAAAAGTAACGTTTTTTCCCCGCTATTTTCCATATTGTTAAACGAAACGTAAATGTACCTTATACTAAAAAGCGAGATATTTGATATAGATTATTTTACACTTTAACGGGCTGCAGTTCGGTATTCTATGAAATAACTAGTTAAAGTGTCAAATGAGAGACTTCCATTGCGGGCTTAAGGCCTTTATAACTGCATGAGTGAATAATATGACTATCAAAATTTGAACCTTAAAAATATTTTGATGAAGAAGCTATTAGAAGACGAGTCACATAAAGCATTTAATTGACAATGGCAAATCACATGTAGTATTTAACGGATAATTTTAAACAGTAGTAAGATTATTGTTGGTCGCCAAAGGCGGCTAGTATATTTATATGCAAAATGGAAAGTTTATTTTGGATGGTCGATTCGCTTACACTAATAAAACTGCTGTTTTCTGAAACCATATTTTGATACTTTTTAAGAAAATTCAACTGAGTTATATAATGGGAAGGCTTCCATTTAAGATTTAAAAATTGAAACCGAAGCAATATTATAATAATTTCTGATGTAGAAAAAGAGCAGTATTTAATTTATTTTATCAAAATGCTTGATTAAAATTTTCAATATATATATATACAACCATAAAATTATTAAAACAATTAAAACCCATTTCCTGGTCAACAAAAATTTAAACGAAACCAACTAGATAGAAATCGAAATTAAAACGTCATTAAAATCATTTCATTCGTCACTAAATTCCGTTCTGTAGGATGTCCCTAGGACGATTTAAGTAAGAGAACACTTTTTAAAATCTGCTTTAAAAAAGCATATGAAATAAAAATACAGTACTGGTAAAAGCAGATAAGAAAAAAATATATGCGATGGAAAAATGTTGGTGAATATTGCCGTTTGTGCTTTATTCAATGCCTACGCAATACTGAGCCTCAATTATGTGTTGCCTTCAATTATTCAAAAAACCCTAAAGGAAACAGGGTCATGTTGTCACATGATAAAAAGAATCTACCTTTGCCTCCCAACTTGATTTTTTCGCCATTTTTTTTTCTTCATCCGATTTTATTTTGCTCGAAAATTGATGTTCCCTAATCGGTGTTCATACAGCCCTCTATTTTTAAGCAATACAGCAAAGAAAAAAAGTGTTGGCGTTGTCTCCACTCTCCCAGTGGACCGATTTCGCCCCTTTTCAACTGGCCATCCTATCAGAATAACTCATACTTATGAGACAAACAGAAACAATTGAACAATTCTCTGTCAAGATGAGATGTTGTTCATGTGACGCGACACATGGAAGCATTGCGAAGGCACTCGACTCGCAAGCACTGAAATGTCGGAGCGCGAAATGAAGTGAGACAGCACGAACGAACTCCCTCACTTTGCAGAATTCTTCTTCGCTTAATTTGTGGCTTTGAAAAATAACGTTGAGGCATCCGACTACGTTCAGAACTCTGCTTATCGATCCCAGAGGCGAACTTTTATTTTTACTGTTATTTCTTGTTGTTCGGTCTCTTTCCGAAACAGTTCATCTTTTCTGGGAAAAGAAAGGCCTCACCTGTCATCCAGGCACACATATTTTTCAGGTAAAATGTGTCCTTCACTCCCCTTTTCTCAAAATTTAAATTTGCATTTAAATTCTACTCCCCTAACACGATATCTCAAAAACTAACAGAGGTAGTTTCATAGAAATATCAGCGCGTGTTTTATATGACACGGGCAATGAAACGAACCAAAATTTGTATTGTAGGCGAAATGCTTTTTCATTTAGAGGTGTTTTTAGAAAAATAGAGTTCTGATTTAATGGAAAAAATGCATAAGTACGTATACTTTTCCCTGTCACTTCTTTGCATCTCGAGATTTTTCTTCGATGTTGGTTCATTTCGTTCATCCGTATGTACTATAATTTGTGTGCAAAGCAAAATAGGGAGATTGCATTACCATTTTGTGCAGAGTGTTTTGGTTCAATTTCATTCGTATTTACTACACATTTTCCTATTTCTCAAGATATATTTACAAATAAATTATTTTTTTTGTATTTATAATGTTTGATAATGCACCTAAAAACCCTAAATAGTTTGTTTGTTGTTGTTGTTTTTGAAATCCCTTTTTTCAAAATTTTTCCTTCGACCTTAGTCGGGAAAACTTTAACAGGAGCACGAAAGCGATTGCAAACAAATGATATTCAACATTTCGATTTTAATTCAATGTTGAAATTTTTGCGAGAGCTGACAGATGATTAGAGAGTCACTTAGTACTTTAAGGCCTTTATAACTAACTACGAGAGAGAATTATATGACTATCAACATTTGATTTTTAAACATATTTTGATGATGTAGCTATTAAATGACATAAACTGTTTAACTCATAATTTTAAACAGCAGTAAGATGGGTCAGCCAGCTGGTCCCCAAAGGCGGCTAGATTCTCAATAATCCTGTTTTCCCCACACCATTTATTATCCGTGAATAGAGATGGAATGTTTGTTTTTTGCGTTGTGTGCGAACAAACTCGGATACAGATGCACAAGGTTGCTGAATCTTGAACAACACCAAAAAAGAAAAAAGAAAAAAAAGGAAAGAAAAATAGAAGAAGAAAAAAGAAAAAAGAAAAAGAACGAAAAAGGAAAGAAAGAAAGAATGGAAGGAAGAAAGAAAGAAAGAAAAAAGAAAGGAAGATGAAAAAAGAAAGAAGGGGAAAAAAAGAAAACAGCCGAAGATCATGGGGGGAAAAAAGCTTTTTTGTTTTATTTATTAAAGCAAAATAAGGCGTAGGAAAGATTCGAAAAACAATTGAAAAGAGTTGACCCGCGTGGAATGGTGGGCTGACCCGGAAGCCCGAGTGACGCGTGTGCGTGCGCGTGATTTACAAGTTTTTAAAAAACGATTGTCGCGAGAGATAGCTCTTGAGCAATTAGAACTCGAAAAATAAAAACAGTTCTTATTGAAAGCTGTAACGCGATTTTTTTTTAAATAATGGAATCGATAATTATTAGAACAGGAATTATTTTTCTACTAGCTGTTACCCGTGACTCTGTTCACGTGGAAATTTCGATGTATATGTGCGAAAAACTATCAAATAATGACAAATAAAAAAGTGAAACCTAACCTGAAAGCGATACATTTAAAAGTGATTTTTGTAAACATGCTGAAGTTATTTTCAAATAAGTAAATAAACTAAAAATATTAAAAGGAAATAGTTGAAACGTAATACTTAAAAAAAAAAATCTGTATTACACTTCTTCTTCTTGCATACAGCCGACCACCCCGCTACCACTGAACGTAGCAGTATCAACAGAATGTGTTGGATTAGACTGCTGAATAAGTAGTGTTCGACCTGACATGGACCGATCCGTCAAACGAACATTCCTTTCGGGGGAGTCAATGGCTGTCTTTCTCCCCACCTGCACACTCTCTAACGGTTGCAATGAAAGTATCCATCTTTGACATCGCATCCTTCAGGGTTTTGAGATGACCCAGTACCGTCAGTACTGCTCTTGAATCATTATTGACAACCTTCAGGTCCTCCCTTCACTCTGAGATCTCCATACATTCCATTAAACAGTGGTAAATAGTACTTATTTCTCCACAAATGCATTTATTTTCCACATCTTTGGAAACAGGCTGGAAATATCCTGTGCCCAGATATGAGATGGATGATCAGTGGATGGTATCTTCTTATTTTTATTTCCGGATTAGGAATAAAGTCGAAAGTGGCTCTCCCTTTTTTGGACGTATACCATCTGTCGAACCATTGTAGTTTTCTAACTGCTGCTCTATTTTTCTGTTACTTAAGCTGTCCGATTGCGTTAAAAACGCTGGTTATCAACCGCAGATCTCACTTTCCTCGTTAGAAAACAGTTTATCTTTTCTAGGAAAAGGAAGACCTCACCTATTATCCAGGGTCACGTATTTTTCAATCAAAAATCTGTTTTCCATTTTCTCAAAACTTTCAGTTTTTAAAAAATTTTCGCCGCTCACATGATATCTCAAAAACTAACAGAGGTAGTTACATAGAAATCGTTGCGTGTGTTTTAAATAATACGGGCCATGAAAGGAACCCAAAGTTTGGGTTGTGGGTGATATACCTTTTCATTTATAGGTGTTTTTAAAAAAACTAGGTTGCAAATTGATGGAAAAAATGCATATATGCTTATATTTTTACCCATATATTATTTGTACCTCAAGAGTTTTCTTAGATGTTGGTCCATTTCATTCATCGTTATATTCTTTTGTCCAAAGAAAAATAGGATGGCTGCAGTACCATTTTGTGAAGAGCGTGAACCGTTTTGATTCAATTACATTCAAATTTACTATACGTTTTCCTATTTCTCAAAATATGTTAATATACAAAATGTTTTCAAATAATTTTGTTTTTTTTTCTAGTATTTTGTATTATAATTGACAATACATCTAAAAATCCTAGTTTTAAGTAGTTTAAAAAAATCCAATTGTTCAAAATTTTTCCTCCGACCCTTAGGAGGAAAACGACGATTTAAAGGATTCCTAATCGACATTTCCCATTTGAGACTCGTTTTTGGTTTTTTTCACAACTTAAAAACAAAATACCAACCCACGAAAAAGAAAGAAAATCAAGGCCAAGACATGGAAAAAAAAGAATTCCACACAATATTGTTTCCTCCTCACGAGCGGACAGCTTCCTCTTTCAAGCCTCACAATCGGGGGGAGGGTAAGAACACTCCCAATTTATCGTCTGCGCTCAGGAATGTGGCGGGAAGAAAGCGTGGTTGTATGGGTGGAAAGGATTATGCAACGAGCTCGAACAGAATGAAGCCGCGCAATAACCAACATTTTCTAGATCACCCTCTAATAAAGGACAGTACCGGGGCCTGTCTTAAGGGCCGTTCGCATGGCCCATACCGCGTCTGCAGACAAGCCATGTGCCGCCCTTTGACAGCTCTTGCGGTCTTCTTTGATGCCCGTCGACTCTGCAGACCATTGGTCGGTCAACTGCCCAGGCATCCAAGAGGGGTCGGAGGGGAAACGCATCCTCCTGGCTGTGGGGGAGTGTGGTCCCCCAGTGGGTCGGAGGTCGGATTCATGACCAAATCTGTGAAACGGATGGTCACGGGACCGGCGCTTTACTGCTGCGTTCAGTGGTGGCGGGGTGGTCGAGTTTATGCAAGAATAAGAAGAATCCGACCCTTCCTTCTCTTACACACATATACATATATACACACACACATATATATATACACATGCACACACACACACACACACATATATATATATATATATATATATGTGTGTGTGTGTGTGTGTGTAGGCCTTTTCTATGAATGTGGCCCGGGTGCAAGAAGCCATTTGGGGCCCTACATTTTAGCAAAGTAAAAAAAAAAAATAATAATAATAACGAACATTTGCATATTTATTTAATAATGAGTGATTTTGTTTTTGCTATTCAATGCTCCAGGAATGTTACAATTTTTCCTATTTCTTTTTCGTTACTTAGTATAGAAAAAACGCTTAAGCATTACACCCGTATGCTTGACAGAAGTAAATAATTTATTTCTTTTTAATTTACTGGAAAAAAAATTCAGCATTTTTTATATTTAGTTACTGGCAATGTAAAGGACTGTAAAAAATATGGCATTAGATATGGACAAAAGTAGAGAGCCGATGATTTGAAAGTCCATTTCAGCCCAGCCTCAGCCTCGATTTCTGGACGCCGGACACGCCGCTCTGTCTGAATATGACTGACAGCTTTTTCCTTATCCACAAATGAACATTTCCCGCCTTTTTATAGTCATCACTGCGATCTTTGCCTGATAAAGGCGTCCGTCGATGCTCAGCCAGCCACATGGAAACAAGCTTGCAGACTTTTAGTATGTGCAATATTATTATTACTCAGAACACTGTTTTTAATCTTAATCACGGTGGGGGTCCCTCTCAGTGGTGTAGCCCGGGGGCATAGCACCCACCACCCACACCAGATAGCCGGCCCTGATTCCAGAGAGCGTCATGCGTGCCCTTCTAAACATTGGCCTCTGGCACAAATGTCTTTGCTGAATCTGTTTTGTGATCGTTGACGAGCATTTTTTTTTTTTTTGCTGTGAATAATGTTTGACAATGACTTTCTTTTTTAGATGCCTTTTTGCTAATTCAGCGAAATAAAAATCTTGCTGTAGAACTGCCATTTCAGTCAGAAAATGTTGTCACGCAGAGAAAACTCAAGAAGACACGGGAAGTTGAGTGAAATCATTTTATGAGCTCAACTCTGAACTAAAAACCCTGTGACTGAAAGATCCTCAGCTTTTATATAAGTAGGGAAAGTTCCAGAATACCTTTCTGGAGACGGCAAGAAAAGGTCGGAGCACTTATCTGGTAAACTAAACAAAGATCCAGAATCTTCTGGAACACGAAAGGAAGGAAAAACAAATTCCAACACATAATCTCCTGGCTATGAATTCAGCGTCATAACCCTTCAGCTATGCAGAACCGTCAATATTTCATTTCATTTCACCAAATTTGGCATATTTAAATCAACTCGTTTTTGAGTTATCGCGCTTATTTGTTACTGAAATGATGTGGTGGTTTCTTAATAAGTCAGTAACAGTCACTGGACAGCAGTGATCACTTTTGTCTAATGGTTATGCTAAGAAGCTACAATCCAAAAAGCTCCAAGCTCTATTCCAACTCAATCTTTCTTGCCACAAATACTCACCCACAGACGATCAAATCTTTGTTCGATCTGGCTGAAAACGTGATGAGTATTTATAATATACATGCTAAATTTGTGCACCGAAGTCTGGTTCTCTTCGTTTTGCGGTTATCGCGTTCATTTAAATTCGAACAGACTGACGGATAGACTTCCTATGAACTGAGTTTTGAGCAAAATTTCATAGAAATCTACAAATTTAATCAAAGATCGTATGCTAAGTTTCATCCATCTTGCTCAAACGTTTCTTGTGTTGTCTTTATCTTAGATAGGGGGACACTTTGCAAGAAAGAAAGAAAAAAAAAAAGAAAAAAAAAATTTTTTTACACCTTGCTCATCAAGATGAGCAAAGTCTAAAAAATAGGAAATTCATCACGTTTGCAATTTTGGATGAATAGTTTTCGTTGTGTGTTCGTCTCGACTGTACATAGTTGTCGTCTGTCCGCGTCAATAAACGTCGTCGCTGTTTTTCCATTAAAGAATTGCTCATTGTTCTCAGACCTCAGAAATCGGCGTTTGAAAATCAGTAACAAGAAGCTGCTTTCAAATCATACTCGCAGTAATTATGTAGCAATCTCTTGACGACCTTTAGGCCAAGAAATTGTAGTCATTATCAGTCAGACTGATTTAATTAAATTCATATTAACATTTTAAATAGCTTAAAAAGTACATTACAATGCGTATTATTTAACATTATATTGAAATGCACATTGTACATTATAATGTAAATTAGTTAACATTACATTAAAATGTACATTATACAAGGTACAAATGTTGTTGATGTTTCCAATGGTACTTGTCATTGATTTTAAGCCTAAGTGAGCGTCCCATGTTTTTCAGTAGCGCCAACTAAGGTTAAGAGTACGACTTGGCTATTTCATTCTTCCCATTCGCTTGCACAACCCCTTTTTTACACGGAGGCACATTCTCATACCTCACGAATAGAACATAGAACAAAAACAACACAATCAGGGACGCCCAGAACACTACTATCTGTCCACGACATTAACTCTGGAATTAGTTATATAAAACTTGGCATGGAATTAGTTTTACAAAACTTGGCAGGGAATTAGCTTTAAGCTGTGCAGAAATTTTTAAAAACAATGTCCAAAGTCAAAATTCCTACATTTTTCAGATTTTTTGTTTTTTTACAATAAAAAAATTCCAAAAAAATAAGCACTGTGGCATGAGAAAATCCGTGCTAAGTTTTATGTTTTTACTAGCTACCTAGAAAAAAAATTGGAGACAAATCTTCATATTTAAAAAAGTCTTAGGATTTTAAAAAAATGTCATTCTGATGTATTCCTGACGATGATTAGGCGTGTGCCGAAAGTGGCGTGATACCGCCAAAAAGTTTACAGTTACAATTTTTTTAAAAAATAGAATTTAAATAGCTATGAAAAGCCTCGCCGTGCAAACATGACTTCCCTAAGCACATGTACAAGATGCAAAAGAAGACAAAGACAGCGCCAAAAGAAAACATTGAAATAAAATGAGGTTGCAGTTGATAGAGAAAGCAAAGGAAGGTTGAAATGGTTCAAACGGAAGAACTTTCGTAATATTCCACAGTAAAATTACCATTGAAATACAATTAGTAAATGATAATGTGTGTCAGAAATAGCCAGTTTAACTTTGAAAGCAGAAAAATAAAAGTGAAGACAAAAATGGAAGCGTAAGGAGAAAGACAAAGAATAAGAAAATAAAATATAAATAATTAAAGAAAATATAAAGAAATAAGCACGAACAGTAATGAGCATACATTGGCTGAGTCTAAGTGAGAGTCCATTATCCAGAACAAAAAGCTAGATGAAGAGTCCTTTTTCTTCCTTTATTCTCAGAACAGTGTCCTCTTAGAGCAGTGCTTGAATTTCTCTGTGCATTGCACTTTGAAGGGAGGCAAATAATAAAGTCCATTTAAAATCTGAAACTGGTAAAAAACATTTACACTCGAAGTACGAAGAGGAATTGCTTTATCACCAGATATAACTGAGAAAGAGCTTCTCTTTGGTCGTCCATTTTGTGTTTGCCACCCATCATATTACTTTTTTTTTAAAAAAAAAAAAAAAAAGAAAAAAAAAAAAAAAAAAAAAAAATGTCTTGTGTCATGACTGATCAGAGCCTCCTGAGTCCCATTTTGACCCCCGCAGCGAACAATAAGAGACTCACGCCTGAGCTAAATCCAAAAGTACACCCCTTCGCACTCGGAGTAACGGGAGTGCAGAGCCATCTCCCTAGTTTAGCTTCTTAGTAGCCGCATATTTTGTTCCGACTTGTCAAAGAACTCTCTCAAGAAGATCCATTTCCGAATTCCATCTTTCCATTTCGAAGAAAAGAGGCAAAGACACTCCCTTGAGATGACTTCCGGCCATTCTTCAACCCATCTTTTAAAAAACAAACAAGCATAGAAATAAAGGAAATGTGCTGAACTTATCGATTGATGGCACAACAACAACAAAAGCATGAATTATTCGCCTTTTTGTATGAAGGTCGGCGGTTTCTGCTTCGAACACACCCAGCTTCGCACGCAGCGAGCCGACGTCTTCCGGTCGGCACGTCAGCCGCTTCCTTCCAGAAACATAAAAACCGAAACGCTGGTGGACCGCTCAATGGCAGAAGCCACGCTGCGCTGGTTTATGGACAGACATTTCGCGACATCTTTGTTCGCCCCTCCGGATTCTACAAAACGAGGTGAACAACCCCTCTCTGTTCTGGTGGAGAAAGATTCTTTGGTGGCGGAAGAAAGTGAGTTATGACTCTGGAAGATGGGGCAACCGAAGTGTGAAATGAACGACCACCTGCTGCCAAAAGCCTGTCACAAGAAACAAGAGAGACCTTATTCTAATTTTGGAAAGGAAAAAGTATTGTTGTTTTAAAAAAAGACGATATTTTTAATGTTTGCCTGACAGATTTAGGCTCAAATCGCTGTCTACGCCTCAGCGGACTTGTCCTGTGGTGCCATGCCTTTAGTTTAGTTACATCAACGTCCCTTTCTAAAGCAATGCTGGGCTATTTTGGGACGAATCTCGTCATTTTGAACCCTTCTCAGATGACGAGGACAATACCTGAGCTGACACTCCCCTTTCCACATCACACTACACAAGTGGAAGGACTTTTGACACTGACGGATTTAGCGTACAGTAGGTCTCCTTATACGACGGTTGTTCGGTGAAGTCGGGTCTCGAACCTGAAACCCCCCGGTTCCGGAGACGAGACCTAACCACCAGACCACCGAGGCTCCGAAATTCGGTCTAGATCTTATTTTGAAAGATTCGAGTGAACGCGTTCTAGTGAACGCAGGTTCACTTCTAATATTCTAATGGGGTACCTCCGGATTCAGAGAACCGATTTCACAAAAAACATCAAACCATTATTTTCAATTGCAGAGAATGAACGGAGGCTCACGATTCTAGCTTAAATTGATGACGAAATTTCCAGAATGAACCGACTTCTTTCTTGGAGACTAAGTTAAAAACACTGCTTATGGCCCACAATGGCGAATAGTTATTATTATAATTATTTCTTGTTGATCAGACTTTTTTCATTTCAAAACAGTTCCAAACCTATTTTTTCAGTTAAAATTCGTCTTTCATAGCAGTTTTCTCAAAACTTTAACTTCCATAAATATTCTCCACCGTTAACGCGATATCGCTAAGACTAATAGAAGTATTTACTTTCAGTGTGCGTTTTAAATAATGTGGGCAATGAAATGAACCAAAATTTTTACTGTTGGTGAAATACTTTTCCGATTTACAACTGTTTTTAGAACAACTGAGTTGAGAATTGATGGAAAAGAGGCATTATATTTCTACCCATCACTTCTTCGCATCTCAAAATGCTTCTTAAAGGTTGGTTCATTTCATTCATCATTATTTTCTATCACTTGTGTGCGAAGAAAAATCGGATGGCTGCATGACCATTTTGTGCAGAGTGTCAACCGTTTTGGTTAGATTCTACTTACCACACATTTTCCCATTTCTCAAATCATATTGTATTTTCAAACAACTTTTTCGAATTTAAAATGTTTATAATCGACAACAAAAGGCATCAATAGTTTTTAAAAAATCCAATTTATCAAAAAAATGCCTTTAAACGTAGTCCCATAAAACATCAAACCATTATTTTTAATCGGAGAGAATGAACGGAAGCTTCTATTTGAAATGGAATGCCGAAACGAACCGACTTCAAGGTTTCTTCAGGGAACCTTGAATTGAATTCCGTTCGGCGACAGAACGATTGAGATGAGATTAAAGTGAAATGAGCGGCGATCGGTGGGTAGGTGGGTCCGGGCAAGGTCATCTCGCGCGCTGACCATGACCTTCATTTTTGTGTGGGTCGGAGTGGAGACTTCCGCGACGGTTGGCAGTTAAGAGGCGGACTTTGCAGAGTTTTTATTTTGAAAGACAAGAATCAAACCAGTTTGTAAAAAGAGTATGATTGAGTGCTGTGAAAAGCAACATTTCATTTAATTATTTCCTTTTTTTAATAAATGAGATTGATAAAAAGCAAGTTGAGTCATCTTGCACGGTCAGTTCATCGGAGCGGAACATTGGTTTTGCTCTCTATTGATTTGTTAATAGAGAATGCATTTATATAAGACTAAGTTAAAAATACTGGTTATCAACCACATTGAGGAATTTTTAAAATTTTATTTTAATTATTATTTCGTGTAGTTCAGACTTTCCCCTTTCAAAAAACAGTTCATATTTTCTGGGAAAAGAGAGGCCTTTCATCCAGAGAAATTTTTAAGCAAAATATATTTTTCAGCTAAAATCTGTCTTTCACTTCAATTTTAATTTTCTTCAAAATCCTCCACCGTTAGCATGACATCGCAAAAACTAATGGAGGCAGTTACATCAAAAGATCAGCCTCTGTTTTAAAGGATACAATCAATGAAAGGAAGTTTGATTGATGGGGAAATACTTTCTCATTTACGGGCGCTTTTAGAAAAATTAAATAGCGAATGGATGGAAAAAAATGCATATGTACGTATATTTTTCCCACAACTTCTTTGCATCTCAAGATTTTTCTTAGATGTTGGTTCATTTCGTTCATCATTATGTGCTATAATTGGTGTGCAAAGCAAAATAGGGTGGCTGCATTACCATTTTGTGCAGAATGTAAACCTGTTTTAGTTCAACTTCATTCACATTTACTGCACATTTTCCTATTTCTCCTATTTTTCTCCCTACTTTTTAGAAAAACTAAGATGGAAAGAATGCACATATATAGGAATATTTTTCCCACAACTTCTTTGCATCTCAATATTTTTATGAGATATTGTTTAATTTCATTCTTCTTTATATTCTAACACTTGTGCACGACGAAAAACAGGATTGCTGCGTTACAGTTTTGTGTAGAGTGCCAACCGTTGAATGTCATTAAAATTTCATAAAATATATTTCCAAATACTTTTTTTGTATTTAAAGTATTTATAACTGACAATACATCTAAAAATCATAAATAGTTTTTAAAAAATCCAATTTTTAAAAATTTTTCCTTTTGAACGTAGTCGGATACTTTCAAATCTTGAAATCGAAATGAATCCTTGAAATCAATTCTTTTCACTCTTTTTTTAAAAAAATCTGGGTAAACCTTTGCTTTAAACTGCGAAAAAATGAATCAAAATCTTATCGAGACATGGTTCCATTACCGGAAAATATACAAAAATGAAACAGAATCCATCTTTTGAGCCTTAAAGTATCCGACTAAGTTATAAAAAAATTTGTTTGGATTTTTTAAAAACTGTTTCAAACTATGATTTTTAGATGCATTGTCAAATATAAGGCAAAATACTATGCATACAATATAATATTGTATGCATATCCAATTATTTTAAAATATGTTTTGAGAAATAGGAAAATGTGTTGTAAATTTTAACGAAATTAAACCAAAACTGTGAACACTCTACACCAGGGATGGGCAAACTTTTTCGATCGTGGGCCAAAAATCGAAAAAATAAAATTTGGCGGGCCAAGATGAATTTTTCTAAAATTTTAAAAACAATATACAAGTATTACAATTTAACATATTAATGAGATGAATGAAATTGCGATTTCATTTTTAAAAGCTCCTTATATTGAGGTTCGAAGTGAGATGTACTGATTCTAAGGAACAAGGCTAAATACTCATCTGTCAGTCTACTTCTGAAATAATTTTTTTAAAGGTTCATAGTCGAAAACACTTGTTCACATATATAAGATGAAGCAAACATAGCACTGATTTTCTGGGCATGACATATTAAATTTGGGAAACTGACTTTCGATAATGATTTGTAAAACTCTAACTTTGGCTTATTTAGAAGCAATTGCTTGAGATGATTGTTAGATTGCAACTCAATTAATTCAAGCTGCAAATCTGACCTCACTGCTTCATAATTTGCGTTGAATGGCATGGTAAAAATATCCAATTCTGCTTGAATGGCACTGAAATCTTGAAATCTGCGTTCGAACTCAAAATGCAGTTTTTTCAAGCTATCTTCATAATATTTAAGGTTCTCTTCATTTACTGAGGGTATTGAATTTAACCTCGGGAAATGAGATAAGTCTTTCTTACCTAGCTGCCCAGCAAACATATTAAGTTTTAGTTTAAAAGCTTTGAGATGTGACCAAATATCGTCGATAAATTGATTTTTCCCTTGCATCTTGACATTCAAGTTGTTCATATGACAAAGAAGATCTGTGAAAAATGCAAAGTCTGAAAGCCATTTTGTATCTTCTAGCATTTCGAACTCCGCAGAACACTGTTTCTCATGGAAGAACGACACAATGTCGCTTCACGACTGTATCAAGCACGGGTTTCATATTCAATGCAGATTTACACAGAGCATCTTGATGTAGAAAAACAACATTGTTCCCGGGATGGTTTTGATTAAAGTGTCCAAAAAATCCAGATTTTTTTTCCTGTCATATTTGGTGCTCCATCGGTCGTAATATTACATATATTTGTTATAGGCACTTTCAAAGTTAAAAGCCCTTCATGAAATTCACGAAAAATATCATATCCCGTTGTAGTTCCCTTTGAAGAACGCATGCACGCCAGTTCCACAATAATTTCAAAGTTCTCATCAACACCTCTTATAAATAATACTAATTGAGCAGTATCATTTATATCAGTGCTTTCATCCATAGCTATGGAACAAATTTAACCTGGCCAATCTTTGACTCTAATTGTGATGCCAAATTTTTATCGATGGCTTCCATTCTAGAAGTCACCGTTTTTCGAGATAAGCTTACAGTCTCAAAATTATTTTTCTTGTCTGTACATAAAACATCACAAACTTGGAGCATGCACTGTTTAACGAACTCCCCATCACTGAGAGCTTTGTTATTTTTAACAATATTGTATGCTACAATGTAACTTGCATGTGTAGCTGCTTCTTGAATACTGTTTGCCTTCTTGAAAAAAATTTTGCCGGCCTGATAATTTTTTTACAAAGACTTTCCGCATTTTGTTTTTTTCATATTCGGACATTGCTTCGTAATTGGAATTCTTATGTTTAGATGTGAAATGACGGGAAATGTTATATTCTTTGAAGACTGCTACAGCTTCATTGCAGATAAGACACACTTTTTTATCTTTTACAACTGAAAAAGATATTTCCATGTCCATTCATCATTAAAAGCGCGGCACTCTGAATCAACTTTACGTTTTTTAATAGCCATTTTGGGGTTGAAATATTTCACGAATAACTCAAACAAGCACTAGCTACGCTAAACTTTTAATAATTTCACCACTATCCACAATGACGCTATATGTCCACAATCTTTCAACACGCAATCAATAATATTAGAACTCGCGCCAAAAGAAAAAGCCGCTAGATGGAGCTTAAAATACGCAGTCTGCCACTTGTGAGGTCTAATTCACCTATATTGAATTCCCATATGTCTGCTCCACAAGAAAAAGATAACGCTTGTTGGCACCAATCTACAGCTATAACTAACAAATAACTTCCGCTTTTAACACTTTACCGATTGAAAATTGCCTGTGTTTGCTATTTCCTTCGATTTATGTTTTGTAGAACAAAAATAGCGAATGTAAACAGATTACCAGCTCTTTGAAAAAAAAAGAAAATATATAATATTTAAACAAAGTAGAAAAGGAGATGGATATATAATATATGAATATTTTAATTTGCCTCTGACCGGCAAATTAAAATTCTATGATCGGGCCGGATAGAACCTTCCGGCGGGCCGGAGTTGGCCCGCGGAGCCGTAGTTTCCCCATCCCTGCTCTACACAAAATGGTAATGCAACAAACCTATTCTTCTTTGTACACAAGTTATCGAATATATTGATGAATGAAATGAACCAAAATCTAAGAAAAATGTTGAGATGCAAAGAAGTTGCAGGTAAAAATATACGGATATGTGTATTTTTTCCTCCCATTCACAACTTAATTACTCTAAAAACACCCATAAATGAAAAAGTATTTCACCGGCGATAAAACTTTTGGTTCATTTCGTTGCCCATGTAATTTAAAACACGCGTGGAACTTTGTATGTAAATACCTCTATTAGTTAGTTGCTGAGATATCGTGTTAACGGTGGAGGATTTTTATGAAAATGAGAAAATGAAAATGGAAGACAAATTTTCGTTGAAAAAATCTGTGACCCTGGATGATAGATGAGGCCTTCCTTCTAATAGAAAAGATAAACTGTTTTGGAAAGAGGAAAGACCAAACTAGAAGAAATGACAATAAAAAAAAGGACTTTCGTCAATTTGGTCGATAACCAGCGTTTTTAACGTAGTACATTAAAAAGGAATAGAAACATTCATGGGAAAGTTATATTATATTAGAAATGATCGATTGCGTTTGGCTTGATTTTCGTAACAAAGAACATAAGATGCCAACAGAAAATGTCCGTCTGAACTATAATGTTTCGTATCGAATCGGCATTAAGAATTACCATAATAATTAGAATGAGCGCTTCTTTCAATTAAGAAGCCGTCGCAAAAATTTCAAATCTAATTAACTGGCAGACTCGTTTCACTCATTCATTCCGTTGGAAATGTTATTATTTTTAATCGAATTTGATGACCGAGGAAAAACAAACGACCGTTTAAGAAAGCGCATTTCTGCCACTTTTTTTGTTTGAGAAAATTCCTCGCTTCTAATGACGTTGCATAAATTACGGTACGTACAGACAGTGAGCGCCAAAAGAAAGAAAACGCCGTGATTGATTGAGAAAATGTGTTATTTCAAAAATATTCCAGACATCTACACTAATGTTATATAACATAAGATGCCAGTAGAAAATGCCCGTCTAAACCATAGGTTCCCAGCGTGGGCTTTTGAAGCTTTCAGGGGGGCGGTAAAAGACCCAGAGAAAATGAGGGGGGGGGTTGAAATGGCATGAAGGGGCGTAGGAAGATTACCAAATATAGTGTACAATAATTTCAAGAAACGATTCCAGGACATTTTGAACAGGGACATACCAGACTGCGTTTTGGATTTTTTTTCCTATGTCAACACAGCAGAATCACCTCAGTTAGAAGAACTAATAAAACTGATGACAAATGAGGATCTAAAAATTAAATTCAAGAATAACTATCAAGAATTTTGGCTGCAGAAGTCTATTTCACACTTCACTCAGGGTTATGGTCGATTGTTCAACGGCTTCTGATTTCATTCCCCTCTTCATATTTAGCAGAACGTGGATTGAGTGCTGAGGCAACATTGGAAACGAAAAAGAGAAGTCGGTCCATATTACTGAACGCGGTGACTCAGTATTGTTTTTAAGTGAAATTGAGCCTGATATTAACAAGCTCCTTAAAACGCATCAAATACAGCCTTCTTATTAGTTTAGCTAGAAATTCGATGTCTTTAAATTTTAATAAAAATACTTTTTAATATAAAGAAGTATGCGTTTTGATTGGTCTCTCCTGATTTTGATCGGTTTATTATCAATTAATTCGTATCATCAAAATCCCTGCCTGTCCTTCTGACAGGTAAGCTAAAACTTTTATTCCTCTTTTTTAAAATAAACAAGAAATTCAGAAGGGTTTCCAACATAATTCTATTAGATATTTTTTAATTCTTGTTTTCACGATGCAATATGTACGCTATTATTTATCTGGAGGGTTGCGATATTGAAAGATTGTGGCGTCAGTTCAAAAAAGGTTGGGAACCTCTGGTCTAAACCATAACGTCTCATATCGAATCGGCATTAAGAATTACCATAATAATTAGAAAGCATGCTGAATGTTGTTTAATTAATCGTGTTAATTTATAGAATTCAGAAATACAAATCAAATCAATAAATAATGCAATTAATTATCGGTGAAATAGACATTCAAAGCGAATATGCTTTTTTGAAGCATGCTATAGACACCACCTAAGAAATAGAAATCTTAAAATCGCTACAAAAGTAGCATTTTAGAGCATTTTCTCTTTTAAGATTTTGCCCTACATGCTGTGAGTGAAAACGTTTCATATTACTTTTCAGGAATCTGCTTTTACGACGGTGTGCCTGTCCAAACGAAGAATTGACACATTTATGTTTCTCTAGTCATGTGTCGTAATGTTTTTCTAGTCGTTGGGGTCGTCGCTACGAATTTCTGCAAATTTCATTTTATCGGTACAATCCACTTGTAATAGAAAGTAATAAAATACCTAACATGAGATTAGAATTCAGTTCCGCATTCTATCGAAAATAATGGCATCTCTCTCTGCTTCAGAACAGAGTTACTTTTTATTTACAACTAGCGATTACCGGCGACTGTTTGCGTGGAAATTTTGATGTGTATGTACGAAAATCTATCAAACAGTGGCAAATAAAAAAAAAATTAAACCTTACCTAAAACGATACATTTCAAAGTGTAAGCTTATACGAAAAATACATAATTAACATAAATACAATTTAATAACAAAAACACACAGTAACGTAAAAACAATTTGCTTACACTGTATACTCGAAATAAAATGAAACAGCCAATCCAGTCCGGTCAAATCCATTTTATTTATAGATCGAGACGGAGATAGCTACAACAATATTATACACATAATGTTTAAACTTTTCACTTAAATAAAAACAGTAATGAAGAACAACCTCCGTAAATTACCGCACAGGATGACTTCAATAGAGTACCAGACAGTAAAAAAGGAAAACTTCTGTAAATTACCACACAGTCATAAGTGTACACTCTTGGACAGCCTTCGTAGAGTACCGCATAGTAATAAAGAACATCCTCCGTAAATTACCACACAGTAATAAAGGACAACCTCGTAGAGTAATGCAGGGGCATCCATTCCAAGCTCAGTCGAAAAAAATCATCGCCATACTGATTTAAAATAAGACGCTTCGCCAGTGACACCTGTTAAGCTTCAATCGTTGAGATCATGGGCTGTAACGCCCCCTTGTGGGTGTTTGAAGCTTTCAGGGGGGCGGTAAAAGACCCAGAGAAAATGAGGGGGCGTTAATATGGCACGGAGGGGCGTTAGAGGATTAACCAAATATCGTGTACAATAACTTCAAGGTGCGATTTAAGCATTTATAGACCAGACTGGGTTTTGTATCCTTTTTCCAATGCCAACACAGCAGAATCACCTCAGTTAGAGGAACTAATAGAACTGACGACAAATGAGGATCTAAAAATTAAATTCAAGAAGAGCTACCAAGAATTTTGGTTGCAGAAGTCTATTTCGCAACTGCATTCAGGATTAGGGTCGATTGTTCAACGGCTTCTGATAGCATTCCCCTCTTCATATTTAACAGAAAGTGGACTTAGTTCTAAGGCAATATTGGTCACAAAAAAGAGAAATCGGCTCCATATTACTGAACGATTGCTTTTAAGTGAAACGAGTCTGATATTAACAAGCTCCTTGAAATGTATCAAGTTCAGCCTTCTCATTAGCTGTTAGAAATTTTATGTCTTTAATTTTTAATATCATTAAGTATGCGTTTTGATGGGTCTCTGAAACTGTCAGTTTATTTATTTAGAAAGCAATAGTTTATTATGAATTAATTCGTATCATCAAAATCCCTGCCTGTCCTTATGACAGTCAAGCTAAAATTTTTATTCCTCTTTTTTTTAGAAAAGAAGAAATTCAGTAGCGTTTAAATTCCAACAATATTCTATCTATTAGAATCTTTTTTAATTCTTGTTTTCACCATGCATTATGTACGCTCTTATTTATTTAGAATAGGAGGGGGGGGATATTGAAATATTCATTAGAAAAAGGGGCGCCAGTTCAAAAACGGTTGGGAACTTCTGGTTTAGGTAAAACTTGACCAAAAATCGACGTGTGTCAGAAATTCTATTTCTTTGTGCGATTCCATCAAATGGTCAGGCCTCAGAACTGCGCTATTTCAAAGGTCTTGCATTTATTCTATTCATTGTGCACATGAACTTCTCGAATGGAGAGAGGTTCTGTCACATCATAGCTCGATTATGATTGGATTATTTCTAAATTTATTTGGTAGCATCGCACTTTCTTCGATTCCTACTATTAGTTCACACTCTCCCTATATATGTATGGAATGATTTTCCAACATTTAATTTAAATCCTAATTAGTTTTTTTCACTTAATTTTAATTTAACCCATATTAATTTCATTCAAAAAAATTTCTCTTATTTCCTGATCCGATTCCACGTTATCTACTTCATTCATTCGAGAAATGCTTTGTACAGTTCTTAGTCAGCGATTCATTCGGTGAGAGGGAACGATGAAAATTGACGACCGAACAAATACTTTTTTAAAAACGGTCTGTGTCCCTTATCACGTGATCGACGTGTGCCAGAAAACCCTATGGGAATCTTGATAATATATGGGCAGCATAAGTAATCTTTTCCCTGTTATGTTATATAAAACGAGGGAAAATGAATTTCTGTCCTTTTTCTTTCACATCTGCTTGTAACTACGCCTCCGGAGATGGAATAAAGCGAACTTAAAAATGAAAAGTCTTGTTCAATGCCTTCGAACCTGCCATCCGCTTCCAAAATTTTTAATCATTGCATGTATGTGTGCATAGATCTTGTTCAATTGTTCATAAAATACCTTTTATTCATCCACTCGAGTTCAAATGAATAAAAAAAAAAACTCCCTGTGGATGACACTCGATGTTAATACTTTTCTTTTTTTAAAAAGGTTAATTTATTAAAGAAATTTTTCCAGTCATTTCTATTTGGTCGCCAAATCCGTTGCCAAGCTGTGAGATAACTGACGCCGACAACCGTTATATGTACATATATATAATTTTTAACATTCAATTCCTACTTATACATATATATATATGTATGTATATATATATATATATATACTTTGGTTCATTTCATTCATTATTGTGTTCTATAAACTTGTGTGAAAAGAAAAATAAGATTGCTGTATTACAATTTTGTGCAGAGTGTTAACTGTTTTGGTTGAATTTCGTTAAAATTTATTAAATTTTCCTATTTCTCAAAATATATTATATTTTCAAACAATTGTTTTTGTAATCACATTATTTTGTTCGATAATTAACAGTACATCTAAAAACCATTGTTTTAAATAGTATTTAAAAAATCCATTTTTTTTTCAAAAATTTTCATTCGAACGTAGTTGTATATCGTATATCTTAAAGGAACAAAATTTTCAATTATTGCTGAACAACTTCTTGCCCTGAATTCCTAAAAATTATTATTCGTAAAAAAAAAATGACCAGGAATCCAACGAAATATTATCTGTATGTCTTTCTCCAATAATAACATTTCGCCACTTTCGGATGACTTGAAGACGAAACATTCTTTGAGAGCTTCGATTGCACTTTTGGAGTCCGCATACACAATGTTTTTTTATTTATTTGTAATCCTTTTATTTTGGCCTCCGAAAACAGAAATCTGCATCTGACGGCAAGCAAAATATCAAGAGGTGAATCTTACTGAAACCACGAAGAAAGAGGTCCAATTTTATCTATGATTTCTCTTATATGAAAGGAAAAAGTATACCATTTTAAACTATATCTATACTTATAATAAAGCTCAATGTCTGGCGCTCTACAGGCTAGACCGTTGGATCTACAGCTACCGAATTTGGTACATGTATACCTTGGAAGTCGGGAATGTGCACCTCGGAGCGCTTTTTTCGAATTTTTAATTAGAATTTGAATTAATTAAAAATGAAGCGAAATTTCGACGTCTTTTGGCTATAACTTCCGAAAGTATTATTGCACAAAGCTGATTTTTACATCAAGTTAAAGATTAAAAAATTAGCTTTCTAATGGTGTCAGTGTTTTAACATATAACTTACATTTTTATTTTTAACTAATTTTTAAAGAAATTTTTTTACCATATTTTTCCAACAATATATTTCAGACAAAACAATAAAATTTTAAAACAAACAAAAAACACGTGATTGGATGAAATTAAATAAATATTAAATGTTATGTTTTCTAAAAAATAAATACAAGGCAAAAGTTTCTATGATCGTTTGCAATATCTATATCATTAATTTAGTAAATCAGCATTTTGCTTATGGTAAACATGTTTGAATTTATACAGGATGCGTATTAAAATTCGTGCCAAATGGCTAATTTGTAAATCATTAGTAATTGGCGTACATATTGTTAGCTACGGTTAACTTGGTCTAAATAATTACAATAATAATAATAATAATTACATTTTATGTAACCCGAAACAAAAAATGCATTGATGAATAACTGTTAGATTTTTTCATACTTTGCACCATGAGTCATATTTAACAAAATATTTTTACGAATATTTTAAGAATGTTGCATCAATCAGTTTTCTAAGCAATCATTAAAATTGACTGATTTATAAAAAAAAGAATATTATTATTAAACAGTGCTCCTTTAGTCCACCATTTAAAAAAAAATACCATTTTAGGCCAATCAGCGTCTAGAATTACTCAAAGGCTGATAATCAAATGAATATGTGTTTGCGTATATGAATGAATACGTGTGTGTGTGTGCATATGTTTGTTAATGCTCTACACACCAGACCATAGGATCCAGAGATACATAGTATATAATATTTACTTTGGAGGATGAAAAAGCATACCTAGATAGATTTAAAAAAAAAAAACTTAAACTAAAATTACGCTAACATTCTGAATTTTTCAGCGATAACTTCTAAAAATATTACGGTATAAAATTGTTTTTTTTTAAATCCTTTTAAAAATGACTTTTTTTCATTGATATCAATGTTTAAAACTATAAATTCAGTTTCTATTTTTCATGAATTTTTTTTTTAAGTATAGAATCATATTTTCCAACAATTAATTTCTTACAAAATGAAAGTAGATTTTAACCAGCAAAAGAACGTTATGAGTGTAGCAGTGATTTTCCGTCATATTGACAAGAACTGAAACTGAATAATTAAATGGACTCTTATTGCTGATTAAACCGAGGATAGTGTGATGTTCAGCACGTGTTAAAAAAGAAACGTAATGTTATGGAATAAATATAAAATGTGATATTTTCCACATAATTTCATGACAATTTATTGCGAATCAGAGAGTTATATGGTGCAATGAACAAATGATCGTACTAAATCACGTAACTATAATAAGATTAATTACGTGACTATCGAAGTTTAAGTATATCTGGCAGAGAAATTATAAAGAGAGCAAGGCACATAAGTATTTGATTGAAAATTTTAGAACGCATTATTCTTGGCCAACCAGCTGGTCGCCGAAGGCGGCTAGTTCAATAATAAAATTAACTGAGTCGTCTATAGAAACATCTTTGACATAAAACTTATTTCTTGTCTCGTTCGCATCAAAGAATGCGTTCTTCGAATGTACTCTCGTTTCAACTCATCTGGTTCGTCATGCCTTCTGAAATTTGTGGTTGTTTTATTGGACTTATATTGCTGATAAGTTATTTGCAGCAATATTTGCGGCTTTTGCCTTTGATGTTTCATTGATTTCCGAATCACAAAACATCGCACTCATAAACCTCGAACGTGCAGAGACGTCTGTTTTTTCCGCGTCTAATAGAAACAAATTTTTTTTCATTCCTTCTTATTTCATTTCAGGCTTAAGATATTCATAGTTTTGATTAGAGTATACAAAAACATCTGCCGATAGTTTTTTGTTTTGCCAAGTTTGAAAGAGAACAAAGATCGCCGGATATGCAATTTGTTATTCAGATCCCAACAGATTTGCATTAAGCACTTATCTCGTTTCGCTTAACGATTGTTTTTCCATTTCGGAAAAAAAAAGTTATGAATCATTTTCCAGTCTATTTCATAATTGTATTCAACTGGAATCTGGCAACTTATGTTCGAAATGTTGGAAGTTTGGCGGCAAAGCGTTCTATCAAAGACAAAAATTCTGCCAAATTTTTTTTTAATACAATAGTTAAAATATAATGTATACAATAGTTAAATAATAATTTTTCAAAGTTTTTTTCCTTATAATATATATCTTCTATTACGAACAATATCTAAATCAACGCCAGTTGGCGTAACGCACATGTCTGACTTTCCTACGCCAGTTGAGATGATGCAATGCAGAGACGAAATTTTTTATTTCCCTTATCCTGTTTTCCTTTTATTTTAAAGTACTTCAGAATGAATCCGAAAAATCGATTCGTTAACAACGTTTGATTTTAAATACATCAAACACCAAAAAAATAAATAGAGTCGTTTGAAATAATCGGTCGAAATTCTTCTAATCCTTACCTGAACTCTGTTGGGGAAAAAATCTGGAGCCTTACTTATCTTTGACTGGATTTGGCCTCAGCTTTTTTGTTAGCTTTAATTAATAAAAAATGAACCACTCCATTAACTGGAATAAAAAGTAGCTCGTCTTCTATCCCTGACTATATTTTATCTTTGTGCTAAATTTCATCCCATTCTGTTCAGCCGTTAAGGTGAGATGTAATAACAAACATCCATCCATCCAAACACCCAAACTTTCACATTTATATATATTAGTATAGATTTTGAAAAATGTAGTAAATTTTAATGAAATTCCACCAAAACGCTTAACACTCTTCACAAAATAGTAATGCAGCAATCCTATTCTTCTTTCTAAACAAATTAGAGAATATAAAGGTGAATAAAATGAACCAAAATCTGAGAAAGGTTTTGAGATGAAAGGAGTGATGGGCAAAAATATGCGCATATATGCATTTTTTCCATCCATTCATAACTTAATTTTTCTAAAAAACCCATAAATGAAACAGTATTTCACCAACAATAAAACTATTGGTTCATTTCATTGCCCACATCATTTAAAATACGTATGGAACTTTTTATGCAAATACCTCTATTAGTTGCTGAGATATCGTGTTAGAGGTGGAGGATTCTTATAAAAGTTTTGAGAAAATTGGAGTCAAATTTTAGTGGAAAAAATATGTGACCCTGGATGATAGGTGAGGTCTCCTGCACACTCTCAAACAGTTGGAATGTCCATCTTTGACCTCACATCCTTCAGCGTTTTGAGATGACCGTCAGTACTGTACTTAAATCATTATTTACGATTTTCAGGTTCTTCCTTAACACACAAACACTCTGAGCTTTGTTACAAGTGTAGATTTAAATCTTTTAGGGTTGGCGCTAAAGCAAGGAGATCAAGAACCGGATTGAAAGAATTATTTTTTACCTGAAATAGAGTTTAAGAAATTTACTATTTAACTGTGACAAAAGAAAATTTGTACTTCCATAGAAATGTCTTTTTGCAGAAAAATTATTGTGACCATAATTCATTTTATAATTAATTATAACCCTCACTTATTTTATTATCTTGAGGTCGTTGAGTCAAAATCGAATCGTGAGGACCCTTTTTCCGTTCAAAACGAAAACATGAGTGAGATGGCTGCTTTTCACTAGCTGCTCAGCCATTGGGCAAGCCGGTTGTTGCTGCAGTTTGAGCTGATAGGGAGCGGATCCTGTTTTAGCAGCGCCTCTGTTCCGTGTTTGTAAAATCACGCTTTTGGCGGCGATCGTCCCTTGGCGCCTTCTATAACTACTCCCGCCTGGCAACCATGTAACACAGCAGTCTCAAACTGTCTCGCTTCGCACGCAAAATAAAACGCTGTTATACAGTCCACTTTCTCTTTTCACTTACCAACGCAACTCCGCGCATTTTTTTTGACTGTATAACAGCGTTTCATTTTGCGTGCGAAGCGAGACAGTTTGAGAACTGTTCTGCTGTGTTACATGATTGCCAGGCGGGAGTAGTTATAGAAGGCGCCAAGGGACGATACTCCGCCGCCAAAAGCGTGATTTTACAAACACGGAACAGCCACCTAGGGCCAAGTTTGCCACTCACGCATCACTGCTTCGTTCGCATAACCCGTTTTAATTGGGGGGGGGGCAAATTCACCCACCTCACATATAGAACACAGAACAATCCTGCTCGAACCCGGCACGTCCAGATAAAGAGGAGGACATGCTACCCCAAAGCCGGCACACACAAATGTACATGGCACAATTTTAATTAAGTAACATTACATTGAAATGTAAATATGCAATGTACATCTGTGCATTGTATAAGTTTAATTAATGAACATTACATTAAAATGTAGATGTACACCCCTATGCCAGGATGCGACTTAAGTTTCCTAATAATGCACGCAATCTAAAATCATCAAAAACTAGCCCGCGACTTCGTTCGCGTGGAAATTTCGGAGTGTATGTATGCGGACGGGTCAGAAGTCGGAAGTGGCTGTAAAATCGTCTGAGAGCAAAACTCTAATATCGCCCGTCAGCGCCTGGTTGCCACGGATGTCCTACAGGCTGTGGTTTAACGCCTACAGACTCCCTCGTCCCATACTATTAACTTGCACTGGTTCAAAAGGATTGCCCAGCCCCTGTTGTTTGGAGCGTTAATGATTAGGCCATTGCGAGTGCCGCATCTTCTGATAAAGCGTCTTTGTATTCATCCCACAGCTGGAAGGGGCTTGATAGTCTGAAAGTGCTCACTATAATTGCAAACGGATCTTTCATAGTTACTTAAGCAGCCTTTATTACTCCTCTGCATCAGAATTGCAGTTTCTGGGCATTTCAAAAAACTATCAAATAGCAAATCAAACAAAATTTAAAACTAACCTAAAAACCGATACAATTAGAAGTATAGGCATATACGAAAAATATACAATTAACCTAAATACAATTTGATAATAAAAACACACAACTAACCTAAAAAAATAGTTTGCATTGTATACTCGCAATAAAACAAAACTGCAAATCAAGTCCATGTTTCTTTCAAATCAAGTGAAATCCATTTTATTTATTCATCGAGATTGAGATAGCTGCAGCAATATTATTAACATTTTTTTAAACTTTTTATTTAAATGAAAATACCGTTGTCAATAAACGTGCGTGAACTTTCAACGCTAGCTGGGACAACGCCATGCAGATTAGAAATTTTTCATTTCCTTTACTCTGTTTTCATTTGAAAGTGCTTCAAAATGAATCCGAAAAATCGATTCATCAACAACATTTGCTTTTCAATACGTCAAACACTAACAACATAAACAGAGTCGCTTGAAATAATCGGTCAGAATGATGCTAGCCTAACCTCATGGCTGTTACGGAAAAAAACCTTAAGCCTTACTCATCTTTGATCTCCGCTTTTTGGAGCGAAAGTTAGTTTTTATTGAATCAAAAGTGAGCCAGCATACAAAGTAGCCTCTATTCCTGATTGCAATCCATCTCTGAGCTCAATTTCCTCCCATTCCGTTCTTGCGTGATGGAGTAACAAACATCCATCCATCCAAACTTTCCCATTTATAATATTAGTATAGATAAGTGGTCTATAAAACAAATTCGGAATTCCTTTTTCCACGGCAGTATATGATTTATTAGTGAGAACAGGATACTCTGCAAGTGTGAAAATCTGAAATTATTTTTCCTCGGTGTGTTTACGCGGAGATTCTTATATTGACGTCATACACGCAGATTCAGCAGAGAAAATCTTAGGGAATATCTACGCCACAGGCGTTAGGGATTGGCATCCCTTCGCTTTCAGCGCCAGATTTCAATAGCTATTATTTCTATTCCTGACTGCAATCTATCTCCGTGCCAAATTCATCCCATTCCGTTCAGCTGTTCTGGCGTGAGCAGCCAAACTTTCACATTTATAAAATTGGCACAGATTATTTTTTTAATTACCATTTTCTCTAACTGGCAGAAGAAGAAAAAAATGTTGTGAGCTGGAATAATTTTGAGGTGGAGCTTCTTTTCTAAAAAATGGCGATTGTTACACATTGTTGTTGATGTTACAAATAAACGATATAAAAGACAACGCGTGCATTCAAGACATTTCGTTCAGACCTTCCATATCAAGTAAGTGATATGACGAAGCAGTTGCAAGAACATCTGCTTTGCACGAAAAGTGTCCGGCCTCTGTGGAAAGGCATCTCCCGGATGACAAAATCCAGCCTTCATGCCTCGTCGCTCCACCTTCTTTTCTCCGGACCGGGAGGAAACTTTGCATCGATTCTTTGCATCGGCGAAACAAAACCTTTTATGCCCCTGCTGCTGTTATTTTATTTGTTCGGTCCGTTCATTTCCTCAAAGAGTCGAAAGGTGGCCAAGCTGGGATTTTTTGAAACTATTTCTTGGCAGATATCCGTATTGTTTAAGGATGCATCTTCTTGCATCGGGTTGGCGTATTTTTATCAAGAGTTCATGAACACCGACGGGAAAAGAAACATAATCCAGCCACTTTTAAGATAACCGACTACGTTCAAACAAAAAATTTTGAAAAATTCGATTAAAAAAAAACATTTTTGGTTTTTAGATGTATTATCAATTATAAACACTATAAATACAAAAACATAGTTTAAGAATATAATATATTTAGAGAAATTGGAACATGTGCCGTAAATTTTAATGAAACTGAACCAAAACGGTTGACATTCTACACAAAATGGTCATGCAGCCATCCTATTTTTCTTTGTACCCAAGTTATGGAATACAATGATGAAGGAAAGGAACCAACATCTAAGAAACATTTTGAAATGCAAAAACGTGATGGGAGAAAATATACGTATATGTGTCTTTTTTCCACTCATTCGGAACTTAATTTATCTAAAAACACCCATAAATGAAAAAGTATTTCCCCGACAATAAAACTTTTGGCTCCTTTCATATTATTATTTAAAACACCATATTATTTCATACATGCAGAAATTTTTATATAAATACCTCTATTAGTTTTATATAAATACCTCTAGTTTTTGAGGTATCATGTGAACGGTGGATAATGTTTATGAAAAGTAAAATTGTAGTGAAAGACACATTTTAGCTGAAAAATATATTTTGCTTAAAATTCCTCCGGATGATAGGTGAGACCTTCCTTTTCTGAGCAAAAACAAACTGTTTTGGGAAGAGAAAAGTCTGCAAGAAACGACACTTTTTTAAAAAAAATCACCAATGTGGTCGAATTCCAGTGTTTTCAACGTAGTCGGATAAAGTCAAGTGTCCAACAGATGCGAATGCAACGCACCAAGTTATCCTCTTGTGATTAGAAATGTCGAGTTTTGGTGCCCAAAAAAGCACCTGAAACGCATATGAGCACAAGAGATGCTATAAAGAGACGCCAGTATTTCATTATTCTCTGGAGACGCAATTAAACAAAGAGTCAACTTATTTATGGATTCATCTCCAAGTTTAATTCACGTCTTCATTCGGTGATCTGTTCTGTCTCCTGGTCACACCGAACCCGAATGAGCGGAGCTCTTTCGAATGAAGGCAGAAGTAGGCGCCTTTCGTTGTTGACGAGCACCATTCAGGTGAAAGGACGACTTTGCTCGAACACACAAGACACAACCCTTTTCAGGGGGCTGTCGAACTCATCCATCCATCCACAAGTCAGAATGTAGATCTGAATCAGAGACCGACTCAGTACCCGCAGAGGTATGGGAACTTGGAGGATCTATTGAACGTGCCCCCACTACCATCGGCCCATAAGGAGGTCTTTAGTCGAGACGAGGACAGATCCCTCTACGAGACTGACGCCCTACCAACCCATCGGTGATCTAAACCTACCTGCACGCCAAATTTCATCCACCTACCTCTAGACCCTTCACAGAGAGACGCACAGACAAATAGAATTTCATAAATGCGTCTTTCGAGCTCAAAAAGTTTTGAAATTCCTTCAAAAACTCAAATTTGAAATTTTATTAGACTATTGCGATAGTGTCCCTTTGTATATTTCGTATAAAAGGTAGTAAAAATTAGTTTAGTTATATTAACATCCCGTTGCAAAGCAACACCAGGGGCCTTGTCATTTGGAACAACTGTCAGATGACGAGGACGATACCTGGGCTTTCATCTCCCTCTCCACACTAAGTGATACAAGCGTGAGTTAATATAAAAACTGATTATTTGAAATAAATTGATTATTTGATATAATTTGCACTCCCTAAGGCTTTTAGTTTAGTTTAATTATATTGACGTCCCGCTGTAAAGCAACACTAGGGCTATTTGCAGAAGTACCTCGTCGTTTTGACCCGCGGTCAGATGACGAGGACGACAACTGAATTTGCATCCCTTCTCCACACTGCACCACACCAGATCCCTGTAACATCTCGTTCTGGTCCGATCAAATAAAGAGTAACGTTTTATTCAAATTACTTTATTTACAGCTTTAATTTACAGAAAAAATACTATTTACCATCTAGGTTAAATGAAAAGTCCATGTGGAACACCATAAGCATAGTTCCTCGAAATATTTCTGAGAAACTCACGAGAACAGCTAACCAGCCGTCAGAGTCTCGCACTGGTACCGGGGTTAACTACTGGAATCCACCGAATACCTCGGGTGGAATCTTCTCTGGAACGCTCGGCTTTCTCCGATCTCTCCTCTCGACCACTTCACCAAGAAAAACTCCTCTTTTCTCTCTCCAAGACCCTCGCCTTTTCTCTCTTCCTTCGACTCCACCTCTCATCCACATTGGAGCACTTGGGTTGCCGATTCTCCAATTGACCAAGTGCAAATCTTTCAGCCAAAACTTCACTGGTCTACAGTTGACCGCAGAAATGTTCGTGGAATGTTCACAACGGGAAATAAAGCAGGCTGCACATCTGTGTCGCAGACACGTTTAGTGCACGGGTGGTCCTTTATCTGGACTCAGTCTAAAGGGCCAGATGTCCGTCCTTAGAAGTAGGGTTCTCTACCTGTCCATCTGTAAGCAATGATACCGCCATAAAACGTAGCCATTGAGGAGACCAGTCTGGAAATGGCAATTATGGAGCGTGTGAAAAAAAATAAACCACCATGGTCAGGCCGGGGAGAAGCTAAATCATTACATTCCCTTACATGATTGTTCTTCAGTGGAATCGGGTCTCAAACTTGGAATCCTGAGTTTCACGAGTCGAGACCTTACCACCAGGTAAATGTTAAGGATTTAATGTTATACTTAACGTTAAAATAAGATTATAAATGTTAAGTATTTAATGTTATTTATAGGTTTTGTTTGTCAAAATGGACGAAACGTAAGAGTATTGTGTTAGTTTCCTGAAAGTATTGCTCAGTTGTTCATTTTTTCCCCTTATCTAACAGATCTGGGATTCTTATTTAATTTTTGATTTTTTTCTACAATGTCTTGTTCTGAGCCATCCCTCCGAAGAACAAAGAAAAAGCTAATTTAGATGTTTCCGATATTCGAATTTGAGAAAAAAAATTCCAGTAATTTTTTTTTTTTTTTACTTGTTGAAATCTTCGCAACTGATTATAATAAAAGTGAATATTAACCTCGAAAATAGTTCCCGTCACCCTTGGCATTTCTCCCGCTGACAGAACGAGTGAGATAAACAAACAAATTCACGCAACAAGTTTTTTGTTCAAAGTTGGCTCGCGTTCGAACGTCAGAATGCATGTATTTGTCTCCGGGTTCCGCTTCTTAAATGGCCAATACTTCGTCGAAAATGACCCGAGGATGATCAGCAAGTATTTGACAAGCGGGGTGTTCTTGGCTCCAGAGGCCAGGCAGGTTGTATGAACACATCGTATGCGTGCACATTTCGCCGAGGGCGTTTTGCGCGTACATTTCGTCTTTCAGTTCTATCTCAATATATCGAAAATTGGTTCGTTTTTAAACCAACTTTTCGTATTATATATTGAAATATGTAAACAAATATATAATAACAGCCATAAGATTTTTGTAAACACAAAATATATTTTTTAGTGGATAAATTTATAATAGTATCGTAAATATTAAAAGTCAAATAGAAATAGTAGTGTATAGTTTTATGTTATAAATAAACATTTTTACATTATAAAAAATGAAAAGAGCCATCATAAAACTAATGATGTTTTACAGGGTGGTAACGTTCAAAGCATTTTCATCTATGAAGAGGTTAAATGTTTATTTGTCTGTTCTATTAGTTATTTTATGAATGTTTTATTAGTTATATTTGCTACGGTAAAATCCACTCATTTTCGCAAGGATAGATAATTTCAAATCTAAACTGAATTTTTTTAAATCCACATCGACTGATGTCAAAACTAGTTTATATTTGTCTCAATGTTTCCGGAATCTTTGTAGTAGACAAGAACATTCGGCTTCCTGCAAATTCCGTTATTTTTGTACTCACACACAAACCATGCTGATACACTCACCCGTAATAGTGCGTGACTCGCATACAAGGTGTGAAATACCATCCCAACATTTCGTCAGAATATTAAATGGATATCAAAAGTATCCGATGTCATCTGTGCTAAAAACGTGCCGTCCATGGCCTTTCGGATTCTGGCTCATCTGTCAACGAATCTTGTTTTCAATCTGCTTCGTCCATCGATGCAACCGAACCAATCGGACGAAAGACAGAGGCTGACATGCAATAAACGAGACGCGGATGAAATGATTCAGTTTCGGTTGTAGTTTGATCAACGGGCACCTTGCTTCTGGATAGGGTTGCAGTTCGTCTGAAACCCGATCGAGTACTGTCGTGTCACTAGTTCCCAGTTACAGTTAACACGTCGAAGTGTGCATTCCGATCATCTGAGGAAGATAACCTGGTTTGATACTTTGTTTACAATATCAGTAGGTGATGACGTCATTATATCCCAGACCAGGGATTCTGAATCAGTGTCTCTAGGCACTGTTGTTCGACGTCTGAAGCCGGGGTCCCACGACAGTCCTCCTCACAGATTTGGTCATGAATCCGACCTCCGACCCACTGGGAGGCCCCATTCCCCAGGGGGATGCGTTTACCCTCCGACCCCTCTTTGATGCCTGGGCAGTTTTACCGACCAATGGTCTGCAGAGTCGACGGGCATCAAAGAAGACCGCAAGAGCTGTCAAAGGGGTGCACGTGGCTTGTTCTGCAGACGGGGTATGGGTAAACAGCCCTTGAAACCCATCGACTCTGCCGACCATTTGTCGATCAACTGCCCAGGCATCCAAGAGGGGTCGAAGAAAAAACGCATCCCCCTGGTTACGGGGGAGTGTGGTCCCCCAGTGGGTCGGAGGTGTGAGGAAGACGGTCGTGGGACCCCGGATTTTGATATTTTGTTTATAATATCAGTAGGTGATGACGTAATCATATACCAGAGCAGGGATTCTGAATTAGTGGCGCTTGGCACTGTGGTGGAAGCTTTAGAAGCCAAAATAATGAGCCAAATAAAAGTAAATCAAGCTGATAAATAATCCATCAATGAAACAAAAGACTGATAAATAAATGGGGGGAAAAAGGCGATAAATGATCGGTCAACAAATAATAAATCAATCTGATAAATAATGAGCCGAATGAACAAAAGAAATGGGTGCGACGCATTAAAAATGGAACAATCTATAAGATCACCACTAAAACAGACACAAAATGTCGTTCGGTTCACCTCTCACAGGAATGTTATAGAGGAAGCTGTCTAAGCCAGATGGCATCCTCAAGACTCCGTGATCACTCTTAGTCTTGTGGTCATGTTAGCTGGCTTATTTTTTATTGGCTGATTATTTGTCAGCTTCATTTATTTATTTGTTATTCTGGTAGAAGGCACCACAACAGATGAACGGAGTTTGTGGATTTATTTTTATTTTCATGGCCCTAGGTCACCAATGTTGCTATTGGCGATAGCTAGGCCCGCTACCTTATGGTTGGTAGCCAGACGACATGACCACAAGACTAAAAGTGACCACAAGTGTTGAGGATGTCATCTGGCTTATAAAGCTTCCACTACAGTGCAATATTTTGGGCAAGTCGCCCATCAAAACGGTTTGCAATTTATGAGTTACAGAACGGCTTGCATGTGACTTTGGTTGATAAGCTAAATTTGTCTTCAATTCGATTGGATGTAAATGGAAGAATCTGAAATCCAACGGATTGATTTCCCCTCTAGCTCAATGCGGAGTCGAAAAATGTATTGAAACAAGGAAAAAGTTGGAATGCATTGAAACAGACAAGTGGACAAGCAACATAAACGAAATTCTGGAGGCATGAAATTCGATTCCAGGCACATTTAACTGCTTGAAGAAAGTGACTCACGGTAATTTAAGCCTATTTTCATCTGTTCCTGCAAATCAGAATGTTCAGAGACGAATAGAACGAGATTCGCTCAGAAACCGTTTCGCAGATGACTCCCACTCCATTTTGCTAAAAGTTACATCTTACATTCCAAATATAAATTATGTGTCGTCTAATCTGTAACAGCTGAAGTCACACTGATCTTACTTTCATTTGAATTGCAAGTAAAACTAAAACGTCTACTACTGCACCCATCAAAATTTTCTTCGTAGTGATTAAAGAGTTTTGAGTTGTTAGTATTTAGTTTCATTATCTTCCCCGTAATCGCAGGCCAAAAAGGGTTTGATGGCATGCCTGCACCTCATTGGACATTTCTTCAGAAAAAAATGGCGCGTGGACTTGCGTTGCGATTGGCTTATAATACGGAACGAAAATGAATACGTTGCTCTTTAGAGATAGCTTGGATCGAGCACGCTATCTTACTTTTCGTAGCTATACGACTGCAAAGCTCAATGACAAATCATTTTTAATATTCTTCTGTTTATTCACTGTGTTCTGGAAGCAAACCGAGATCTGTTTAGATTCCAGGAGCATTATTGCCAAGAGTAGCACTCTACATACACATTTTTATTTTCTGTTATTTTTGGGTTTCTACATTGCGTTTATTTGTATTTTTTTGTGTGTGTTGTTCTTTTTTTTTCTCTCACTCTTTTTCTGTCCTCGTTTCTAATATATTTATCTTTATCCAATCCCATTTATCTTTAGTTACACTGTAGTATTATTATTGGAAAGGAAGAACGGTTGTACGCGGCCAAGTCAGTGCAATATTTTCTGTCCTCGCCAACATTTTCCTACATTATTACGAGAAAAAAATAATTAAATTTTGATTAACTTAGATAATACCAATATTGTTACTAACTGCAATCCTAAAGAATTAACTTTAACAGAAACAAATAGAGATAATCTTGAAGCTACTTATCTGGATTTGAGGATCGAAATTGTTAATGATAAAACAATAGTCGGTATTTATGATAAAAGAGACGATTTCAAATTTAATATAATTAAACTCTGTAATTATCACTCTAATCTTAACTCTAAAATTTTTTAAAATTTAATTTTCTCTCAATTTAATAAAATTAAAACAATTTGTAATAACAAAATTTCTTTTATAAAAGCAGCAAATAGTTTTATTAAAAATTTAAACAATAATGGTTTTCCCAAAAACTACTGCAATATCAATATTTTAATAAAAAAAGGAATAATGAAATATTAGTGAAATAGATGGCGCTAATAAATCCCATTTATCTTTAGTTACACTGTAGTAGTATTATTGGAAAGGAAGAACGGTTGCACGCGGCCAGGTCAGTGCACTTATGGTTTTCTTAATTGTGATTTTTCTTTTGTAGTTTTACTTTTTATATATATATTTGTTTCATTTGTTGATGTTTCTTAATGTTTTGCTTTGTTTTTGTCTTTTGCTGTTTAAATTGGTATGTCTCTTTTGCCTTCCTTTTCGGTTGATTTTCTGGTCACGAGGTGTCAATACTTTTGACCATTGTCTACCGATGCCTCACAGAAAAAAACCCTTATTAGGAATCCTTGCTTGAAAGTGGCTCCTGACGAAGTTTTCTGGCCGGACTCTTTTTCTATTGACTATTTTTTTCTACTGATTATTGGTTTTGATTCAGTTGTCTTATTTTGTTAATTTATATATATATATATAAACACATTTCAGAATCTGCATAATATCTAAATTAATAAGCCGGAATCCACTTCCAAATCTGAACTTCAAAAGGTTCATTTTGTTTAATCCCATATTAAAAATCCTACCCCTATTTCAATCAATAAATGTTAGTCGTCGAATAATAATCCCGGGGATGGACGGAACAGGATCGTCTTTCCACGTCTCTCTCACTTCGTGCACTGTTTATGTTATTTTATCAGCAAAAAAGGAGGGAAAAAATCATTCAAATAAGGCAATCAGCCTTACTTTACCTTCTGGGACCGCCACTACAGTTGAGCAATCATTTCACTTTCACACAGATAATTCATCATCTTGGATTATTACCACGTCACGCACACAAAACAAACACAAAATAACAATTAGAATCAGAAACTTCTTAGAATTAAGTTTCGATTTCACCCGAAGACCATCTATGGATGCTTTCCCGAGCAGGTCTCGGTATCCACCGAGGTCAGGTGGCGCTGCTGTCGGATTCCAGAGTTCCAAGACGGGAGGAGGATTACGGTTGCAGGGGCGTGAAGCTGTGTGGTGTTTCTATGGAAACGTCATATCAATGACTCTATGAATGAAGAGGGTGAAATGTGGTCTCTGCGTCAAATCTGTCAATTTCTGTGAAATGTTGAGCAAAATTCATTCCGAGGAGGTCTGTGCACCTGGGTGTCCAAATATGAGTTGATCTAAGAGAAATACACTGAAGTAAAAAAAAATTCCATCACCAAGAAAAACTTGTGTTAGACAAACAGAATTTGGTAGGTCGACCTGTTGCCATGGCCTGATACATCACCAGATCTGTCTCCGCTTGAGCACGTATGGGATACCATTTGGACGACTGGAATTATCCACAGTCTGCATTGACAGAACAAGTGGAACAAACATGGAATCCTATATCGCAAAGTTTCACCACCAATGCACCCACTTTTGCAGGCTAGCAATAGTGCCCTGGAGCATACATCGGCAAGTAATGTTAAAATATTTCGCATTTGAAATGCATTTTCTTGAGCTGAAGGTATCCGACTCCTTTCGAAGGAAAACTTTTGAAAAATTATTTATGATTTTTGATGTAATGTCAGTGATAAACACCATAAATACAAAAAAAAAAAAAAGATGACTGGAAAATATATTTTGAGAAAAAAAAATTTCTTGTAGATTTCAATGAAATTGAACCAAAACGGCTCACACTCTACACGAAATGGCAGTGCAGCAATCCTATTTTTCTTTGCTCACAAGTGATAGAATACAATAATGGACGAGATGAACCCACATCTAAGAAGCATTTCGAGTTGCAAAGAAGTGATGGGGAGAAATATACGTATATATGCATTGTTTTCATAAATTTACAATTTTATTTCTCTAAAAACTCCCCTAAATGAAAAAGTATTTCAACGACTCTAAAACATTCATTTGATTGCCCGTATCATTTAAAACACACGCTGACATTTTTATGTAAGTACTTCTATTATTTATTGAAATATCGTGTGGAAAACTTTCACGAAAATTAAAATTGACAGATTTTAGCTGAAAAATATGCTTTGCTTAAAATTGCCGTGGATGATAGGTGAGGCAATCCTTTTAATAGGAAAGATAAACTGTTTCGGAAAGAGGAAAGTCTGAGCTGGAAAATATAACAATGAAGCGAGAAATCGCCAATGGGGTCGATAACAAGTGCTTTTAACGAAATCGGGGGTACTTTAAATCAATCTGTGACCTAGAAAATGAAATGAATGACACATGCTAACGATACAAATACTCTGCAAACATTTCATTGCTCTGCAATAACATTTTTCTTGGTGTTGCGATTTTTTTCCGTCACTGTACGCGGATAAAATTTAACATTTAAAATGCAGATAATTGTCAAATTTCGAAGAAAAAAAATTCTTCTCTGGGAAATGGCTGTCTGTCGGTACGGTAAGTATATTCGCTTGTTCGCAAACGTGATAATTCCAAAACGAACTGAAAATCGGCATGCGATCTTGTAACAGAAACCGCAGCCCTATGTTAAAACTATTGGGAAAAAAAGCGTTTCTAAAACACGTATCCAGTTATCTTACTGTACCAAACTTTCCCGTAAAAGACTCTAAAAATAAAAATCTGAGCATTCATGACATTCATACTCTATGCCCGTTTCGAGAATAAAAAGAATAAAACACTTATCGATGGTAATGCCAGAACATTTTGGGAAGACCACTACTGTCTGCCCATCACAAGAACTGTGCGAGACGATCGTCTGTGTTTACGGCGGGCGCTATCGAAACAGGTTACTGCAGAAAGTGTTCATTTGGCGGAGGTAGATATGTATTCGAGTTTCTCACGTTGGCACATTTACCACCAAACTGGCGATATTATCTATCATGGCATTTAATGACTAGTATTAGTCCTAGTTATAATTTAGTGCGAAATTCATGCCAACAGTGGATACAAACAATTTGTTAAGCCATATTACTGACTTTCAGTCTTATTTGAGAAAATTTGAGTTTAGAATGATGAGATTAATGGCTGGAATGCAAGACTTTGAAATATACCTCATATTTTCGAAAACAATCAAAAGCCTCGTTCAATTTTTCAAACTTTATTTGCTGAATGAACTTTTGCTTTGCCTCTTCCATTCTCAATGACGAATTCATGTTATTTTACTCTCATCCATTTTTAATCTTTAAAAAAGTACGAACTTTATTTTTTCGTCTGAAAAAATACGCGATTCTGCTAAAATAATAAAAATAGGAAATTATTGAAGTGAGCTGATGTGAAATGACTTTGCGTGCAGTGTTCCGTCGGGAAGGCGAATGGAATACACGCATGAAATTGTTTGAAACATATTGTTGCTTATTTTCATTATATTTACAGAGAGTGTATTATAGTTATTTGGAAGAACGCGGGAAAATAAATGTATTTGTGGAAAAATCGGCACTGTTTACCACTACTTAAAGGATTGTGTTGAGGTCTCAAGAGTTAAGGAAAGACCTGAAGATTGTCAATAATGATTCAAGTACACTAGTACACGGGTTATCTCAAAACCCTGAAGGATAGGATGTCAAAAATGGGCAGTCTCATTCCGACTGTTTAAGAGTGCGCAAATGGGAAGAAAGACAGTCATTTACTACCCCGAAAGGAATGCTAGTTTGAAGGATCGGTCCATGTAAGGTTGGACAATATTTAATCAGAGTCGACCCCAACAAATCCTGTCAATGCTTCTTTCAGTAGAGGCGGGGTGGTCTGCTGTGTACAAGAAGAAGTGCAATGCAGTTTTGTTTTTGTTTTAATATTACGTTCCAACTACCTGTTTTTTTAAAAATATTTTATGTTTATTTACTTATTTGAAAATAACTTCAGCGTGTTTAGAAAAAAAATCACATAAATTCAACTAATCTAAAAAAGAAATAGATAAATAATATGACAGATATAAAAACATCTTTGTTACTTGAGTTAAAATACTCTAATTGGTAACGTTTTAATTCACTTATTAAACATAAACATTTGCGATAATCAGCTCAACATATCTTTTAAAGAACTTAATTAGGAATCATTTACATTTCATTCTATCGAAGCCATTCCGCCACTTGCAACGAAAGTGGAAAAATAGAAGCATTCTCAAAGGAAAAAGCAAAAACACAACCCTAATGCGAGGTTGGTTGCCCGTTCGTCTGGATCATAAATAAAAGAGTAATGTTTCAAAACAAAATATTGCGGATGAAGAACGTCTTTCGCGGAATATTTTGCTCTGAAAGAAATCGCCGTCTTGGAATTCTGAGAAAGTGAGTCACCTCATCATTTGAATGAGGAATTTAGCGAGAGAAAGAATTCGTTTTAAATTGGCTCTCGCATTTAGATTCCTGCATTGTGCTCTTGTAACGAAGTTATCCAGTTGAGGATTAATATTTAGATCCTCTTTGAATTATTTCCATCTGCACCTTGAAAACACTGGCTAAATATCTTTCGATTAAAATTAATTACTGTCGCTTTTCTTGATATCGTAAAAGCTTCTTATTCGCGCTTCCTTCATTCGCGTTTTCACTATTCGCGGATTAAAAAAATGCGACCCAATTCCTATATTCGCGGATCTAATAAGTGCATACATAATAATAAAAGGATTCCAACCCAATATCCTTTGCAAATGCTGTCCAATGGACTAATGAAAAAAGTAAAATAGATCTTATTACAACTTTGCCTAAAGTATGTTGTTCAATGATATCGCCGAGGACTTTGACATAAGCTGCCTTCGGTGTATTTGAGAATGGAAACAAACAGAATGAAAGCCACCTTATTACTCAATGAATGAAGTATCTTTGTAGAATGAACGACTAAGAAATAAGGTAGAACTGACGATTAAGAAATGAAAATTGACTCACCTCATTCCGAAGATTCATTTGAATCTGACGCAAAGAAGGCAGATCTCAAAAACTATTTTATCAGTTTTAATGTAACGATTAAAGACTGGAGCAAATTATACGAATACAGAATGGACGACTCAATTGATTTTGCGATTTCTTTATGAACGTCTATGGAACGAAATCTTATTTTTAAAGAGGCAAATTGCTAGTGCGACTGCTGCGTATCAGTCTGAATGGAAGGAGCTCTTAAATACTGCCAAGCTAGAGAAAATGACAAAATTCTACAAACCATTGCCTAAGCCTTAAGATAATGAATCAAATTGTTCAAAAACTGCAATTAAATTGATTTCTTATTATTTTGTCACCTAGGTACGTATCCCCTACAATCCCATATAAATGGCCCTTCCGTATTCACAGTTTCTGTATTCGCGTCATTCTGTATTCGGAACATATACCCTGCGATTGAAGAGCTTTTACTGTACAGCAATTAATTTGCATGATAGTGAATATTGTTCGTTGGCTAAATAACTTGAAGACACAGGTTTTCTGGGGTTTATTAGATAACATGACAACAAAAGACGCATGGATACTCCACGGTGCAGTGGGTCTAGAAAACTGTACTGTGGTTTATTTCGGAAGAGATCACACTCCCCACCGTCCGAGGGGCAAGTTCGCTTCTGCTGAAAAAAAATATACATGAACAAGCGGCAACAGTGAGGTCACATGATGGGTGGTTAGCTCAGCAGAGGAAGATCACGTGGTTCAACAGAATTCCTAACACGGGCAATTCGAAAACAGTTGTTGCATACTTTTTAAAAAGTGTTGATATTGTCGATGGCTGGGTTTCACCGAAGAACCGTCGTGTGAGGGGGTCACTTGCACGTTAAATCTGTCTGGCCAAACTTTCTCCCAATGGTGTGGTGTGGAGGAGGGAGGGGTGCCAGCTCAGCTGTCGTCCTCGTCGTCTGACCATGGTTTAAAATGACGAGGTACGTCCCCAAATAGCCCTCACGTTGCCTTACAAAGGGACATTAATGTAGCTAAACTAATCTAAAAGCCTTAGAGAGTGCAAATTATGTGAAATAATCAATTTTTATATTAACTCACGCATGTGTCACGTGGTGTGGAGAGGCAAATGATAGCGCAGGTGCCGTCCTCGTCATCTGAATGAGGTTCAAAATGACGAGGTCCGTCTCAAAATAGCACGAGTTAGTTGGTTATTATAGTTGATACGATTAAACTAAACTAAACCTCGCAAAGACATTTCATCGAAACACGGACTTTTCCACTGAAAAATATGTGACGCCGTTCCTTCATTTTAATTTACTTCTTTCTTCACATCTGAGAGGAGATTTAATTCCATAATTATTTCTGAAGCAAGAACGCCGCGGGGAATCACGCCCATCCGCCGTTTTCGCATCTGCAACCGGAATGGGAAATTCGTGCGAAGTCATTTAAATCGAACGCTAGGGAGAAAGGGTTCCGAAAATTGTGACGACGGGTGTAATCATCTGGAGCGTGACCCCTCTAGGGGGGTGGGCGAACCTAACCCTCATCATCTCTGCGCGCGATGAAAGGGATGCTTCGACCACATGAGCCATTGTTTCGCTTGTTCGGGAGTGATGAATGAAGACGAATCGCTTTTTCCAATGAAATCGTTCTCTCGCACATAGAAGGCTTCTTCCCTTTTCTGCGGCTCGCCTCTTCCACCGAACAATGCGAAATCGCTTCCAAGTCCCAAAATGCTAAACGCGGGAGTTCCAAAATGTCTGGGTGCGGTGTATTTTATTGCCGCTAGGTCCAATTTAGTACAAGAACTGTCTCTCTGTGTATATATATGTGCATGTATCTATATGTATATATATATAGATATATATATATATAGATATATATATATATAGATAGATAGATATAGATACATGCATATGTATATATATATATATATACATATATATATGCATGTATATATATATTAATTAACAAAATAAGCTAAGCAAAAAGGGAACACTACCGATCAAAGCTATAACCAATAGAAAAAAATCCGGCTTAAATCAAGGGCCACTTTCAAGCAAGGATTCAAAAAAAGGGGGATTTTTCTGAGAGGCATCTATTAATTATATTAATTTGGATTTGTTTCATTCATTGGTTCTGTTTCATTTACCTTTCATTTTGTGAACTTTTAGCGTGCATTCCGAATTGAGTTTTAATTTCGATGTCGACCTAGTGGTTTCGTTTTAGTTTTTGTTGACCTGGAAATGGGTTTGGACTGTTTTAATAATTTTATGATTGTATATATATATGTACATGTATATATGCATGTATCTATATATATGTATGTACATATATATATAAATACATGCATGTTTCTCTCTCTCTATATATATATATATGTGTGTGTGTGTGTGTGTGTATGTGTATGTGTGTGCACTGTTTGTCCATCAGAAGAACTCTGCTAGACGATAGTCTATGTTTACGGTGGGCGCTAAGTCTGAAGGATTGTTCTTTCTCTTGGCGTGAATCTTAAGCGACAAGAAAACAAACTGGCTGCTCTTCTCGCTTTAGTCGCACTTGCACGATTCGCTTAGTTTACTACTTTCATGTTTTATTAACCTTTTCTTGTTTAATATTAACTGCATTTCATTTTTTTCATATTTTTATAAATTTTGCCATTCTTTAAAATGCTTTTCAGAGAGGACGTAATTTAAAATCACGCAAAATCATACCATCTACAAAGGACGGTCATCTGGAGGGTGCTATGCACCTGGGCCCCATGTTTGAGAGGGGGGCCCCAATGTGATTAAGAATTAAAACAGTGTTCTGAACAATAATAATATTACACATACTAAACATTCTACAAGCTTCTTTACATGTGGCTGGCTGAGCATCGACCGACACAGTGACATCTATAAAAAAGCGGGAAATGTTCACTTATGAATTAGGAAAAGGATTCCTCCTTCTGATATGGAGAGCCAGCGGCTGGTCTCCGGAGACGGCTAGTCAATAGCTTATGTGATTGGGCCGAGGTCATTGAAAAATCAATATCTTTCCCAATTCATTGAAAAAGCGTCATGAACAGTCCATCGCAGACGATTCGGGCCATTCTTTCAACTTGTTTGAAATCCATAAAGTACAAAATAAACGGGCGATTGCTGTAGAAGACCGGAATCAAAACGCGTGCATTGTTTGATGCGAGATTGCGATTTTTCTCCGAGGTCAGAGGAGGAGTTGTTTTCCCTCCCTTTCTTCTGCTCCTTTCTTTGACTTCCGAGCAGAAGATTCAAACGAAGCTGAAGTCGTGCCATCATGAGTTTAGGGGTGTCCTTGTTTAAGTAATTCAATGCCAGAGTAAGACGGCAGACACATGGAATATTTGCAATGGATTAACATTTTTTACATTTACATACAGCGATTTTTTACATTTACGTACGTTACATATAACATTGACATATACTTATATATAACATCCTTTTAAACATCGACATATTGCAGATGAACAGATGTAACGCTCACTGCGTGTTTTTAAAATCTACCGAGCACACGATCATCCACAAAGCGGAGTTGAATTGTTACACAATTTCTAAGTTCAATAACAAATTGTTTTAAGTCAGTTTATTTTTACTTCCTGGTCGTATAGTGGTATCTTAACAAACCAGTAACAGTCACTAGACACTGGTTATCACTTTTGTCTAGTGGATATGTTACGTGGCTATGGATCCTAAAGTCGTAGTCAAAAGTGGAGGTTTAGTGGACTGAAGTCACGCCAATATGGAGGTTCGCTTCGGCCATGGATCGAACTCGCGACCTTACGATTTGCAGTCCGCTTGACAAAAGTAATCGCAAATGCCCTGTGGTTGTTACTGGCTCATTAAGACACCACCCCAATATATGTGTGTGTGTGATTGTTGCCATTCGACAATAAGAGATGTCTGCGCCACTTACGTTAGCATTACATATGTATAGGAGTAGAGCAACAGAAAGATTCTCAGCACTCGTCGATTCACGGGAGGGCCGGATGGATTCTCTGCGAGGGGAACTAGAAGAGAATTTTCTGTGTAAAAGTGAAGGGGGGGATGCCTGCCCTCCCAGTTGGAATTAATTATGCGAGTCTAATCGCCTCCGTTTCGTTTTGGTGTTAAATCAGGTAAAAATAAGAAAGAACAATTATGTAGAAAATGATTTTTGTGGGAATTGGAGCGAAAACAACTCAGTCCCGACTTTATTATTTTGATTTCTTCTGGATTGCATCATTTGGGGCGAAAATTGCCAGTTTTAGAGCAAAAAAAAGTCTTCACGGAATGATGAGAACAAGAGAGAAAATAAAAATGAGATTTCTTTTGTGAACTGGATTTCAATTTTGCTTAGCTGCCATAAATGAAACAGAACTCTAAAAAAAAATGTTATTCGCTGAAATGAGTTTTGTGAGATAACCTTCGCTATTTCTTCGATTCATTTTTAAGGATTTTTAGCGAATTGCCGATCAAACAGGGTTTTTGTGTGCTCGATGTGCGTGATAATTTGCTGCTATTCCGAAATTCTTTTTCTAAATTTATTAATTGGAGTCGATTTCCCTGCGACTTTTAACCCCAACGAGTGCGTGTTAACCTATTCAAGAGAGGGATCGAGCAATAAAGTTTTGCCCCCCTTCTAATAAGGTTCATTCTCACTTTTCAAAAGGCTTCAAAAATGTTTGAGGGCTATACTTTTACTCCGAGAACGAGTCGCGCACTTCGACACAAGGATCGAAACTCGATGTTCGGGTTTAAATCCAGTCAGCATGTTCAAGTTCGAAATCGAGCAATTTTTTGTTTGAAATGTGCTTTGTTTGCTTTCCTTGTGTACAGATGGATTGCATTTTGTACCAATCAATATGTGTGTACAGAGGCGTTTTTTTTTTTTTTCATACAGTTCCGCATTTCCCGCATTTGATTGGTGCATTCACTCCTCTTTCGGCTCGTTTGCTCCCGAATGCGGCAAATGCCGAAAGTTGAGTCAATTCCGCGTTTGAAACAAGCTCGATTTGTAACAGTGGACGAAAACAGGGTGCATTGATTACACGCATTGTTTAGTCCGCGCAGCTGAATCACCATCTTCAGGCGCACCTGTGCGGCAGGAAAACACCGGCTGCACTAAAAAAAAGCATCACGCTCCTGCACACGTGCGTGCACTGCGTGGGTTCTGTGTTTATGAGAGTTTTACGTAAAAATGATTATGAATGGTATTGAAAGTTGTGGGAGGATTTTATTTCAAAACATGCAAATACATAGATAGTTTCCAGAAAAACAGATTTCATTTAATTCTAGGTGATTCTGACATTGGGCAGAGCCAGCCATCTAGGGGGTGCGGTGGGTGCTATGCGCCCGGGCCCCACGACCGAAGGGGGGCCCTTACCATGATTAAGAATTAAAACAGTGTTCTGAACAATAATAATGTTAAACATACTAAAAGTCTGCAAGTTTGTTTTCATGTGACTAGCTGGGCATCGACGGGCCCCTTTATGAGGCAAACATCGCAAGTGATGTCTATGAAAAGGCGGGAAATGTTCATTCGTGAATAAGGAAATAGCTGTCAGACATGTTGAGGCAGAGCGGAGACCAGAAGTCGAGGCTGGGCTCGAATGGACTTGTCAATCATCAGCTCTCTACTTTTGTCCATATCTAAAGCAATATTTTTTCCAGTCCTTTACATTGCCAGTGACTAAATATAAAAATTGCTGAACCTTTTTTCAGCAAATCAAAATGAAACGAATAATTATCTTCGATCAAGCATAAGGGTATGATGCTTAAACGTTCTTGCTGTACTAATTATCGGAAAAGAAGTGGAAAAAAATGTCATTTTCCTGAATGACTGTCAACTGGTCTATGATCGCCAGAGCCGGCCTCTATGAAGGGGCCCGGGTGCAAGAAGCCATTCGGGGCCCTACATTTTCAGCAAAATGCAAAAACAACGAACAATTGCATTTGTATTTAATAATGCGTGATTTTGAATTTGCTATTCATTATTCCAGGGAAATGACCATTTTTTCAATTTCATTTTTGATACTTAGCGTTAAAGCAGTGTACCAATATACTAAGACGACCTTTGTTTGATTTCAATTTGCTGAAAGAGATTATGGCATTTATTATATTTAGTCACTGACAATGTAAAGGACCAATATACTAAGACGACCTTTGTTTGTTGTATAATTTTTCAGAAAACCGATTTAAAAAGAATACTTCACCGTAACCAATTTTGAAGCATTAAAATATGCGAATCTTATCCATCGGGCTATTTTCATTTTGAAATTACAGCGTTTACTTATATTCGAACAACCAGATAGACAAACTACATAAAAATGAGGTTTGTTTAAAATGTAATAGAAACTTACAACACCATTCGCCAAATTTTAGCTGTCTAGATCAAAGCGGTTTTAAATTATTTTCGTAACGAATAACCCTGTTTTTCAATGTGTTTCTCGAAGTTAGAAAGTTTTGAATAGTGAATATACATCAAAAGCTGGAATTTCAATTTTTTGACGATTTCAATATTTTTTCGAAATTGCGCAAAAGAAAAAATGAAAGTAACAAGCGTTCTGAAAAAAAAGAATATACCAAGAATGCAAAGGTACATAAGAGTTTGGAGACCATCACAGAAAAGGAGACAAAGACTTAAAGGACTTCTTAGAACACCCAAAGTTCCAGTTAAAAGTCACTATTAGCTGTCTTGACGAATTTATAATTTCATTTTTTAATATGGATTGATAACAGTATCAAAAAAATGAAATCTACCGCAGCAAATTCCAAGTCATCATGTGGGAGCATTATTTTTTAAAAAATAAATTATTTACCTTAATTAATTTATCTGATTGTCTCGTGATCGTTTTAAACCGGTTTAACTGGTTCAGATTTAAATGAATTAAGACAATTCGTTAGGATTCAGAGAATGAATAATTTTCAAATCAAGTCGTAGCTTTAGTTGGCGGTCGATCACCAAATGTGGCAACCATCTGCATTCATTTCTAATGAATTTAAATGATGCCAACAATCTTTATCGATCAAACAATGTTTGGTTTATTTTAAAAAAACGTTGCTCGAATCCGGCGATTTCCAAGAGAAAAACGACATCAGCCGGCGATAGATATTTCAAAAGTCATACTCCGAAAGCAGACTCCAATATCGAAAAAGATTGCAGCACTGAAACGAAACAATGCCTAATCTGCATTGCTGAAGGGTTACGACGCTGGACTCACAGTCAGGGTTCATGCCCCGTAGCGTTTGTTTTCCATCACTTCGTATTCCAGAAGATCCCGTGACTTTTTTTCATTCACCAGACAAGTGCTCCAAAAAGGTATTTTGGAACTTTCCCCACAAATATGAAAGCCGAGGATCTCTCAATCACAGTGTCCGCAGTTAGCTAAGAGTTGAGCTAATAAAGTAATTTCACTCTACTTCTTGTGTCTTGAGTTCTACCTTCGTGACAATATGCGGGATGAATAGCTGTTGATGAATATTGCCGCTTATGCTTCATTCGTCGTTGCCTACGCGATTTCGAGCAACACTTATTTGTTGCCTTCAATGATTCGTTTAGTTTAGTTATATTAACATTCCGTTTAAAGCAACACGAGGGCTATTTTGGGACGGACCTCGTATTTTTGAGCCACGGTCAGATGACGAGAACAACACCTGAAAAGGCACCCCCCTCTCTACACCACACCACACCAGCGGGAGGACGTTTGGCCTGACAGATTTAACGTGCAAGAGACCCCCTCACACGATGGATCTTCGGTGGAATCGAGTCTCGAACCTGAAACCCTCCGGTTCCGAAGCCGGGACCTTACCACCAGGCCACCGCGGGCCCGCCTTCAATGATTCAAAACCTCCTGAAGAAAATAGCGGTCTCACATTATGAAAAAATAATGAACAGGGAAATCAAAGTTCTGTCCTCCGTCTAATGAAGTTGCAAATGAGCCCACAGGAAGATAAAAATGACGCCAACGTTGAAACCGTTCTGTAGGCACTCTTAATGGCCCTTTTCTTCGCTCCATTATGGCATCATATCCGGATATTTTGTGAGGGTGATCCTACGATGCGAGAAAATCAATTAAGTCCGTCTTCATTTCCATGCGGGTGATTTCACAGCAATCAACTTCCTCCTTTCTTTCATCCCCAGCTGCAAGCTGAAGCTGGCGAAGAAAGTGTGTGGATGTCCTGCGCCAGACACTACAGCTTGCATTTTATAAACACTCCATTCAAATGAATGCGCTCTGATTATTTATCTTCCCGTGCTCAGCTTTCTATCTATATTCAGGGTCGTTAGAATATTAATGTTTGAGACTTTAAATAATCTACTGAACCACGTTATTTATATCTATACTTGTAATACAGCTCAAAGTGTGTGTGTTGGCGCTGTACAGGCGAGACCGTTGGACCTACAGATACCTTATTTGGTACATTTGTACCTTGGAGGTCGGAAAGTGCACCTCGAAGCTCTTTTTTCGAATTTTTAGTTAGAATTTGAATGAATTAAAATTGAGCGAAATGTCAACGTTTTTCCACTATGACTTCAGAAAATATGGTGACAGAAACATGATGTTTACATAAAGTTAAAAAGTAGCTTTCTAATGGTATCAATTTTTTAACATACAACTGAAGATTCTATTTTAACGAATTTTAAAACAAATATTTTGAATATAATTTTCAACAAGATATTTGGGAGTAAATAATAAAATTGAATCTGCACGAGCACGTGAAAGGGGAAAATTTATCTTTTACCAATATGTTGCCACCAGATTGACAAAAACACAAATCAATGAATAATTTTTGCAAAAAACGCATTAAATTGTAATTTTCAGCTCGAGTCTGCGTGGAATGATTTAAATATGAAACATGTTTTTTCTAAAAAGAAAATATAAAGAAAATTTTTTGTGACTGTTACAATATGATTGATTAAATAAATAAAATTTATTTAAGACAAACATTTATACATATATATATTCATTTCAAGGTCCAATGACTAATTTGTAAAACTTTAATAATAGAAATGCATCTACAAAAAAGGTCTAAATGCAAAAAATAACTACATGGTATGTAACATAAGTCTATAAATGCTTTAAAAAATGAAGAATGTTTAGCTTTTAAATAGAAAGAGATAAACTTCAATCAATTGAATCTCTAAAACTGACTGATTTTGAATATTTGAATATCACTATTGAATAAAATTGAGGAATCTGAAAATTGATTGTTTAAATAATTCTTCAGATATTATATAAATGATGAAAATTATTCTGTTGCACACGTAAGACTCAAATGCTGATGGACTCCGTTTTCAATATTGACATTAAAAAAAGACAAAAAATTTCAGTAAAAAAAAGTTTTTATATTAATTGCAGCTTCATCAAATGCAGCTGATAGATAGTTAGAGAGACATGTAGTACATTACGGGCTTAAGGACTTTATAACTGCATGAATGAGTTATATAACTATCAAAATGTGAACCTTAAAAATATTTTGATGATGTACCAAGTAAAGACAAGCGACATAAAGTATTTAATTTGCAATGATGTAGTATTTGATAATTTTGAACAACAGTAAGATTGGCTGGTCCCCAAAGGCGGCTAGTTCGTAATGTTCACAGCATGAAGAAAGGAATCATACAATTAAAAAATGAGTTCAATGTTTCAAATAGGTGCCTTTTGTCTCTTGTGTCACTCTGTGGATTAAAATCATTATCTTTTCTTCGCTAAAAGGTATTAAAGGAATGATTATAATATCAGCTGCTTTGATGATCCATTTGTTTGCTCATATTGATGACTTTTAGTCGGTTAAAACAGAGGTTCCCAACCTTTTTTGAACTGGCGCCCCCTTTTCTAATGAAAATTTCAATATTGCCCCCCTCCCACTCCAGAGAAATAAGAGCGCACATAATGCATGGTGAAAACAAGAATTAAAAAAAATTCTAATCGGTAGAATATTGTTGGAATTTAAACGCTACTGAATTTCTTCTTTTCTAAAAAAAAGAGGAATAAAAATTTTAGCTTGACTGTCATAAGGACAGGCAGGGATTTTGATGATACGAATTAATTCATAATAAACTATTGCTTTCTAAATAAATAAACTGACAGTTTCAGAGACCCATCAAAACGCATACTTAATGATATTAAAAATTAAAGACATAAAATTTCTAACAGCTAATGAGAAGGCTGAACTTGATACATTTCAAGGAACTTGTTAATATCAGACTCGGTTTCACTTAAAAGCAATCGTATGGAGCCGATTTCTCTTTTTTGTTACCAATATTGCCTCAGCACTCAATCCACGTTCTGTTGAATATGAAGAGGGGAATGCTATCAGAAGTCGTCGACCCTAATCCTGAATGCAGTTGCGAAATAGACTTCTGCAGCCAAAATTCTTGGTAGCCAATCTTGAATTTAATTTTTAGATCCTCATTTGTCGTCAGTTCTATTAGTTCTTCATCTAACTGAGGCGATCCTGCTGTGTTGACATTGGAAAAAGGATCCAAAACCCATGCTTAAAATGTCCTGGAATCGCTCCTTGAAGTTATTGTAACTATATTTGGTAATTCTTCTAACGTCCCTCCATGCCATATCAACGCCCCCTCATTTTCTTTGGGTCTTTTACCGCCCCCCTGAAAGCTTCAAATGCCCACAAGGAGGCGTTATCGCCCACGTTAGGAACCTATGGGTTAAAAGATTACCATTGAAAATAAACCTCTCAGCTCGAGGTTTGATACGTGTGTCAAACGCGAATTCGACTGAATTAATTTGTTGCGAATTGGAAAGTGTGTTATACGAAAAAGTAAACTAGATGAGAAATTCCTACTGTTTAATCAAGGTATCCCACAACGATAAAAACACTGGTTATCAATTATATTGGAGATTTTTTTTTAAATCGTTCTTCTTTCTCGTAGTTCAGACTTTCCTCTTTCCAAAACAGTTTATCTTTTCCGGGAAAAGGAAGGACTGACCTGTCATCCAGGGTCACAGATTTTCCCCTAAAATTTGTCTTCAAATTTTCAAAACTAGAATTTTGAGAAACATTCTCCACCGTTCATATGATGTCTCAAAAACTGATAGAGGTATTTACTTAAACATTTTAGCGCTGTGTATTAAATGATACGGGCAGTGAATTGAACCAAAAGTTTTACCTTTGGAGAAATACTTTTTTCATTTATAGGTGTTTTTAGATAAATAAAGTTGTAAATCTATGCGAAAATAGTGTATATGAGTATATTTTTCTCGATAACTTCTTTGCATCTCAAAATGTTTCTTAGGTTGTGGTTCATTTCATCCATCATTGTATTCTATCACTTGTGTACAAAAAAAAAATGGCTGCATTACCATTTTGTGTAGAGTGCCAACCGTTTCGGTTCAATTTCATTAACATTTACTACACTTTATTTTCCTATTTCTCAAAATATATTATATTTTCAAATGATTGCATTGGATTTATACTGTTTCGTATTGTAATTAACAATACGTCTAAAAACCATAGTTTTGAACAGTTTTCCAAAAATCCAATTTCTCAAGATTTTTACAAAATATTTACATAGAAAAACAGGATGGCTGCATTACGATTTTGTGTAGAGTGTGACCTGTTTTCTTTCAATCCCATTAAAATTTGCTGCACATTTTCCCATGTCTCAAAATATATTATACCCTCAAGTAAGTTTGTTGTATTTATAGTATTTCGTATAACAATTGACAATACCCCTAAAAAACAGTAGCTTTAAGGTATCCGACTACGTTCCTAGGAAATTTTTTGAAAAATTTGATTTTTAAAAAACTATTTATGGTTTTTAGATGCATTGTTAATTATAAATACTATGAATACAAAAAATTACTTGAAAATATAATACATTTTTGAAAAATAGAAAACTTTTCAGTAATGGAATTCAACCAAAATGGTTAACACTCTATTCAAAATGGTAATGCAGCCATCCTATTTTTCTGTGCTCACAAGTTGTAGAATGGAATGATGAAAGGAATGAACCAAAATCTAAGAAAAATGATGAGATGCAAAGAAGTCACGGGTAAGAATGAATGTATAGATGCATTTTTTCTATAAATTCACAACTTACTTTATCTAAAAACACCCATAAATGAAAACGTATTTCCCCAACAATAAAACTTTTGGTTCATTTCATTGCTCATATTATTGTGAACACGAGCTGAAATGTTTACGGAAATGCCTCTATTAGTTTTTGAGATATCATGTTAACGGTGGAGAATTTTTAGGAAAATTAATGTTTTGAGATGATCAAAATTTAGCTTAAAGAAAAGGGTTTATTTAAAATTCTGGATGATAGGTCAGGTTTTTCTTTTCCTAGCAGAGATAAACTGTTTTTTTTTTTTAAATTAAAGTTTGAAGTACAATAAGTAACAAAAAGAAGAAAATTTCCCCGACGCGGTCGATAAGCCGTGTTTTAAACGTAGTGGGATACCTTAAACAGTTTTTTTTTAATCAGATTTTTCAAACCCTTTCCTTCGCACACCCTTCCCGAGATCGCTACTGCGATGGCGTGAGGGCAAACAGTCTGAATTTCGGTCCAGGGATCATCTTGTGTAAATAATAATAAAAATAATTCTATTCTATCCAGAAGCAGAGCCTGACTCGGTCCACGTACTTAGGTGTGGCAGGAGAGTTCCGAAAGAACGGAAAAAAAGGCCCCCTCGCCCTCTGAGGTCCGAGTAAGAAGGCGCTCAGTTATGCTGAGTGGAAGGTCAAGCACGTCTCGCTTGCGGAAATCCACTTCTCTCTTCGCTTGGCGAAGGGAAGCAGCACATTTGGCGAGAGATCGCCAAATCTTCCCTTCCTACTTCAGAAATTAATATAGTTTATTTATTGTCTATTCTTTATTTTACTCATTTTGCATACAAAATAAAGCGTCTAAAAAGATGTCATTTTCTCTGATTTTGTTTCATTTAGAGCCCATTGTTTTTACTTAATGTTATTTTTCCGGTAAATCGTTATATTTTTAATTTGATACGGGACATGGTATTGGGCCATTTTCAAGGTACATCCATAAAATGTAAACTTCATATCTTGCGGATAATCTCAGGCTTCGCTGAAAAATGGGGCCTGAATTTCAGTCAGGGAAGCTATTTCTTGACATTGATCACGATTGCTCAAAAACCCTACGATCTAGACGGATGAGTTTTGTTTAGTTTAGTTATATTGACGTCCCTTTGTAAAGTGACACGAGGGTTCTTTTGGGACGGACCTTGGTCATTTCGAACCGCGGTCAGAGGACACCTGAGCTGGCACCCCCCTCTCCACATCAAGGAGGGGGTCCCACGACCGTCCGTTTCACAGATTTGGTCATGAGTCAGACCTTCGACTCACTGGTTTAGTTTAGTTTAGTTATATTAACGTCCCATTGTAAAGCAACACTAGGGCTACTTTGGGACGGACCTAGTCATTTCGAACCTCGGTCAGATGACGAGGACGACACCTGAGCTGGCAGCCCCTCTCTACACCACGCCACACCAGCAGGAGGACATTTGGCCTGACAGATTTAATGTGCAATAGACCCCCTCACACGACGGTTCTTCCTTGGAATCGAGTCTCAAACCTGAAACCCTCCAGTTCCTAGGCCGATACCTTACAGCCAGGCCACCGCGTCCCTCCTACCTACTGGGGGACCACACTCCGCCACAGCCAGAAGGGTGCGTTTCTCCTTCGACCCCTCTTGGATGCCCGGGAAGTTGACCGATCAATGGTCGGTAGAGTCGACGGGCATCAAATAAAACCACAAGTGGTGTCAAAGGGCGGCACGTGGCTCGTCTGCAGACGCGGTGCAGGCCATGTGAATGGCCCTTTAGGGAATTTTGCAGCAAAAAGGGCCAAGGCGGCCTGATGGTAAGCTTCGGAACCGGAGTTCATGATTCCTATTGATTCCATCGAAGGGGCTTCTCTTGCACGCTAACTGCGCCAGGGTCGAACATCCCTTTTCTAGCGTGAAGACCGTTTACACCGCCTGCACCCCGTCTGCAGACGAGCCACGTGCCGCCCTTTGACCCCACTTGTGGTTTTCTGACTTCTCTGATGTCGGTCGACTCTGCCGACCATTGGTTGGTAAAACTGCCCAGGCATCCAAGAGGGGTCTCAGGGGAAACGCATTGTAACGTCTCGATCTGATCCGATCAAAGAAAGGGTAGCGTTTTACAATTAAGTACTTTATTTATAGCTTTAAGTTACAGACAAAAAATACTATTTATCATGTAGGGTAAATAAAATGTCCACGTGGAACACCACAAGAATAGTTCCTCGAAACCTTTCGGAGAAACTCACGAGAACAGTTAATCAGTCGTCTAGTCTAGCGCAGGTACCGGGGTTAGTTCCAGGAATCCACCGAATTCCTCGGGTGGAAACTTCTCTCAAACGCTCGGAGTCTCGGTCCCGGCTCTCCATCCTCGCCTTTTTCTCCCTTCCTTCGACCCTCCCTCCTTTTCCTCATTGGAGAATTTGTGCTGCCGATTCCCCAATTGTTGTTCAGCAAAACTTCAATGGTCTACCGTTGACTGCAGGAATGTTCGTGGAATGTTCACTACGGGAAACAAAGCAGGCTGCTCATCTGTGTCGCAGACACGATGAGTGCACGGGTGGTCCTTTATCTGGATTCCCTCTAAAGGGCCAGATGCCCGTCCTTAAAAGCAGGGTTCTCCTCCTGTCCATCTGTAAGTAATGACGCCGCCATAAAACGTCGCCATTGAGGAGACGAGTCTGGAATTGGCAATGATGGAGGGTGAGGAAAAAAACCCACAATGATCAGGCCGGGAAGAAGCTGAATCGTTACAGCATCCCCCTGGCTGTGGAGGAGTGTCGTCCTCCAGTGGGTCGGAGGTTGGATTCACGACCAAATCTGTGAAACGGACGGTCGTGTAATCGGACCTTTAGCGTGCAAGGGATCCCCTTGTGAGGTGGTTCTTCGACGGAATCTTGAACTCCGGTTCCGAAGCTTACCATCAGGCCCCTTGATCTTTTTTGCTGCAAAATTCCCCAACGAGGCACCATCATCTTATTTTTTTGGTGAGTTTTAATTGCATGGTTTTTTTTTCTTCCTTGGGGGTAGAGTGACAGTATGAGAGCGATACCTAGATGCAGAAGATAATCATTACCTGATGAGTAGCAAACGAAGTCCTGCTGTGCTACTCATCTGAAACCGCATTGGCTGGCGCCCATTAGGAATAATAGTGTTTTTACTTTCATATTTCAAGACATTTTGGACTTCACCCAAATGTTACTTATTTTCTTAAATTTTAAGATATATATATATACAATCATAAAATTATTAAAACAATCAAAATCCGTTTCTTGATCAACAAAATTAAAATGAAACCAACTAGGTCGAAATCGAAATTAAAACTCAATTCAGAATTACACGCAAAAGTTCACAAAATGAAAGGTAAATGAATAAGAACCAAATAATGAAATGTAAATGAATAAGAACCAAGTAATGAAATAAATCTACAATACAATATCCAAAGAGTTATTTAAACGAAACAGAAGTAACTACGGCAACGAAACCAAACCGGAACCGGAACTAAAAATCATTACTGATTAAACAAGTTATAAGAATTAAAAGTTTTTAAATCAATCATTGTATTTAGAGAGCGCAAATGCAGCTACAACTAAAATGCAAATGAATATAAATTAATTAACAAAATAAGATAACCTAATCAAAATAATCAATAGCAAAATCAATAGAAAAAAATAGTCAGTAAAAAATAGTCAATAAAAAAGGAATCCGGCCTGAAAACTTCGTCAGGAGCCACTTTCAAGCAAGGATTCTTAAACAGGGATTTTTTCTGTGAGGCGTCGATGGACAATGGCCAAAAGTACTGACGCCTCGTGGCCCGAAAATCCCCCGAAGATGAAAGCAAAAGAGACATACCAATTCCAACAGCACAAGACAAAAACAAAGCAAAACATCAACAAATGAAACAAATATATATACAAAAGGTAAAACCACATAAGAAAGATCATAATTAATGACAAAATTAAGAAAATTAGCTCGCTGACCTGTCCGCTAGTATCCGCCATTCCTTATCAACAACAACACCACCGTGCAACTAAACATAAATGTGATTTTTTAGCGCCATCTATTTCACTAACATTTCATTATTTCTTTTTTTATTAAAATATTGATATTACAGTAGTTTTTGGGAAAATCATTATTGTTTAAATTTTTTATAAAACTATTTGTTGCTTTTATAAAAGAATTTTTGTTATTACAAATTGTTTTAATTTTATTGAATTGTGAGAAAATTAAATTTTTAAATTTTTGAAAATTTTCGAGTTAAGATTAGAGTGATAATTACAGAGTTTAATTATATTAAATTTGAATTCGTCTCTTTTATCATAAATACCGACTATTGTTTTTTCATTAGCAATTTTGATCCTTAAATCCAGATAAGTAGCTTCAAGATTATCACTATTTGTTTATTTTAAAGTTAATTCTTTAGGATAGCAGTTAGTAACAATATTGGTATTATCTAAGTTAATCAAAATTAAATCATCAATAAATCGCCATCCGTTTATTAAGTAATTATTAATTATTTTTTTCTCGTAATAATGAAGGAAAATGTTAGCTAAAGCACTTGAAAAAGCTGTACCCATTGGGATACCTTTAACCTGTTTATAAAAATCAATATCATTGAATATATAATTTTCGGTAATATGAAAATTGCATAAAGCCAGCCAGTCATTTTTCTTAGTTACATTTTCATTTAAATATTCATTATATATATGAGTACAGACATTTATTAATTTCTCATGGGGCAGGTTGGTGTATAAATTTTCAAAGTCAAAAGTATTAATTTTATAAATTTTGTTATCTTTTAAGAAATCCAAAATCTTTTTGATATTATTAATGACAAAACAATCTTCTTCTTCAATTTTATTGAAGATAATTTTTAGGAATTTGAAAAATTGCTTCCCCATATATATATATATATATATATATATATATATATATATATATACAGTGATGGAAAAGAAATCCCAACATTAGGAAGGAGCTGTGCCAGATAAACGAAATTTGGTAGGCGTGTTTATACACCTGAAAGATGACGTCGATTTAAATTTCGAGCTACGCGCGTAAGTGCGGCGCTAGTAGCGACACTATGAACATGCAAATGAGGTGTAAAAAATTCTAAAGTTCGTGGTTCAGTGTTGCAAGCAAACGGCTCGGGAAAGAAAAGAGATCATATCTTTAACACAAACATTTATTTGAGACACGTACACACACATGACGACACAATACAAATATTTAAGTTTAACTGCTTTTAAACTTTCAAAAGGGGAATCTAAAAAGGAACTTATAGTTCCGCGAAAGTTTGGCTGTTTTCGCCATCGAAGTCTAAAACGAAATTCTAAAGTTCTCAGGTGAGGAGTTCAATTCTTATACTGGCGAGAGCGCCATCTATAGGCTGTTTTCTAAATTTTCCATAGAGTTTTGCTTTAAATAAGCGCTGTAAGGTTCGTGATCGTTATTTACAGTTGAGATTTGACGTAGTGGGTTAATGTTAGTCAAGGATGCTCTGAGAAGACAAAGAAGCCATTATCAACAAGACACGAGGTCGTGTGAACGAGGTCGTGTTGTAGGGCTACGAGAAGGTGAGTTTTCTTTCGGTGATATTACTGAAAGACTTGGCAGGAATGTATCCACTGTACATGAGTATTGGTGGCAGTCGTCAAGGGAAGGTACTGCCTCAAGAAGACCATGTTCCGGGCCGCCACGTGGTACTACTGAGAGGGAAGACCGTCGTATTCGGCGTATGGCTGTGGCTAATCGTACTGCGTCTGCAGCTGAAATTCGAGCTGCAGTTGGCACCACAGTGACACAACGAACTGTTACAAATCGGTTACTTCAAGGACAGCTCCGAGCCAGACGCCCTATACAGTGTATTCCACTGACTCCAAACCACTGCCGTTTGCAACGTGAGTGGTGTCAAGCTAGAGCTCATTGGAGGACGGAGTGGAGATCTGTTGTGTTTTCTGATGAAAGCTGGTTCTGCTTTGGTCGCAGTGATAGCCGTTTGTTGGTTAGAAGGAGGCCAGGTGAACGCCTGCTAGTGACCTGTCTGCGGCCTAGACACACGGGGCCTACTCCTGGAGTTATGGTTTGGGAAGCAATTTCGTGTGACAGCAGGAGCACTCTCGTGGTTATCTCACGCACCCTGACTGCAAATTTGTACGTCAGTCTAATGATATAACCTGTTGTGCTGCCATTCATGAACAGCATTCAAGGGGGTGTTTTCCAACAAGATAACGCTCGCCCTCATACCGCTGTTGTAACCCAACATGCTCTACAGAGTGTCGACATGTTGTCTTGGCCTGCTAGATCACCATATCTTTCTCCAATCGAGCACGTATGGGACATCATTGGACGATAACTCCAGCGTCATCCACAACCAGCATTAACCGTCCCTGCATGTACCGCCCAAGTGCAACAGGCATGGAACTCCATCCCACAAACTGATATCCGACACCTGTACGACACAATGCATGCACGTTTGCATGCTTGCATTCAAAATTCTGGCTGTTACACCGGTTACTAATGTACCAACATTTCACATTTGAAATGGCTCTTCTCGCCAATGGCTCTACCTGTGAACTTGAAACTTTAATCATTTAAATATGTTACCTAGACAAATGTATTCCTAAAATTTCATTACTGTACAATAGCTTTTTCTTGGTGTTGGTATTTTTTTTTCCATCAGTGTATGTATATACTAGCTATGACCCGCAACTGTGTTGGCGCTGAAATGTTGATGTATATGCACGAAAAACTATCAAATAAACCTAAAAACGATACATTTAAAAGTATAAGCATATCAAAAAAATATATAACATAAATACAATTTAATAACAAAAAGCACATAGCTAAGGTAAAAACAATTTATTTACGTTGTATACAAAATAAAACAGCGAATCAAGTCCGGTCCAATCCATTTTATTTATCGATCGAGATGGAGATGGCTACAACAATATTATACACATCCTCTTAAAACTTTTAATTTTAATGAAAACACACATGTTATCACGGGAAAAAAACAGTTGATGTCACGACAATCACGCGGGAACTTTCAATGTCAGTTGGTGTAACGCACATTTCTGACTTTCCTACGCCAGTTGCGGTAATGCAATGCAGATTAGAAATTTTTTATTTCCTTTATTATGTTTTCTTTTATTTTAAAATTACTTCAGAATGAATCCAAAAGATCGATTCGTTAAAAACATTTGACTTTAAATACGTTAAACACTAAGAAAATAAACAGAATCGTTTGAAATAATCCCTCGAAAACATGCTAAACCTAACCTCATTTCTGTTGGAAAAAAAACTCCAGAGCCTTCCTCATCTTTGGCGGGATTTGGCCGCAGCTATTTGGCTCGAAAGTTAGTTTTTAATGAATAAAAAATGAACCACTTCATGAATCAGAATAAAAAGCAGCCTGTTTTTTTCCCCCTGACTCTAATCTATCTTTGAGCCAGCCAAACTTCATCCAATTCCGTTCAACCGTTCTGGCGGGATTGAGTAACATCCAAACTTTCACATTTACAATATATATATATATATGTGTGTGTGTGTGTGTGTGTGTGCGTGTAATGATATTCTAAAATGTAATTTAAATCCCTTAACTAATTTCTAACATTGTATCTTAATTCAGCCCATAGTAACTTCATTCTAAAATATTCTCTTATTTCCTGATCCGATTCCACGTTCTCTACTTCATTCGTTCAAGAAATGCTTTGTACAGTTCTTAGTCAGCGATTCCCACGGTGAGAGTGGTGGATAAAAGTTGCTGACCCAAACACATAGTTTAGCAAAATGATCCCTGTGTTTGTTTTGAAAGTCACAGGGTCAGAAATCCCTTATGAGAATCTTAATAATATTTTGTCTCTATAAACAAGCTTTTCCCTATTAAGATATGCTATATAAAACGAAAGAAAAGCAATTTCTCCCTTTTTAGTCACATCTGCTTGTAAATATGTTAAATAATTTGGAAATCAAATTGTCACTTTAGTTGGCCATAAATCGTCAAAGGTGTCTGCATTGTTTTCTAATAACCCTATTTAAATTATTTCAAATGATCCCTGAAGGAACAATCTTTATCGATTCAACAAACAATATTTTAATTTTTTTGGTTTATTTTAAAAAAATTCTTAGGCAACAATAATGTGATTTCTGAGGGAAATATAACATTGGCAGAAAATCGGTATTTCAAATGCTATAGTGTGAAGGCCGACTCAATAATAAAAAGGAATAAATCGCCCATTTTGAGGCTTCAACAATTTGTTGCCTTCCCATTTTGAGGCACCAAAAACCTCGAGAGAGAACAGGATGATGTTCCCACGTGTTAATAAAAAGTTAGCAAATTATCTCTCAATGAATCTCTGCTGCCTGTTTATGTAAACACTTTAAAATATTTTAGTTACTGGCTCCAACCTTCTGAAACCTTACTCTTCACTTAAAGCATTTTCCTCTCTGGCCACTTGGAATTCAAAATTTAACTTGTGGACAGCTATTGTTCGACATTTAAGAAATGTGTTATTTTTTTTTTTTAGTGACAGAAAGGAAAACACATTTTTTTGTATCAATCTTATTATAAAGCTGCATTTTCAAATGTTTACCGTATGTGTTCAACAATTTTTATGAAGAATTGCAGAAGCCATTAATCTGAAAATATTCATTCGCTCATTAGTAAGAAACATATAATGACAATGAAATCCAATCAAAAATCAACATGTTTTCAGTTATTTTTTGAAAAAAAATCAATTAAAACATTACAGTCATGAAGGTATCTAAAATGCTGAAGAAATCTACCACCTTATTGATTATGTATGGACTCATAAAGTCCTACCTGAAGACTGGAAACTGAGCATAATATGCCCCATACATAAAAAAGGCGATATTTTGGAATGCTCAAACTACAGAAGCATCAGTTTGCTCTGTACCTTCTATAAATTATTCTCTACAATATTATTTAATAGGTTAGCTGTGTATACCGAAAACATTGTCGGCTACTACCAATGCGGATTTAGAAGGGGAAGATCAACTGTGGAACAGATTTTTAACCTGAGACAAGCTATGGAAAAAACTAGAGAATTTGATATTAAAACCCACTACTTGTTCATTGACTTCAGAACAGCTTATGATTCAGTGAACAGAAAGTTACTCTTACAGTCAATGAAAGAGTTCAACATACCTGAAAAACTCATTAAGTTGGTCGCAATCACCCTAAATGAAATTAAGCTAACAGTCAAGGTGCAGAACGATCTGTCGGAACCTATATCTTTTTCAAACGGTCTCAGACAAGGAGATGCATTGGCTTGCCTACTCTACAACCTCGCTCTTCAAAAGATTGTTAAAGACTCTGCAATTAGCACCAGAGGAACAATTTTCTACAAATCTGTGCAAATTTTTGCATTTGCTGACGATATTGCCATTGTTGCACGGACTCTAGAGACTTTCAAGCAGGCCTTCCTTTACATGGCAAATGAGGCAAAGAAAATGCATCTTCTAATTAACCAAACTAAAACCAAGTATATGACGACAATGACACCTTACTTGAAATAGGAAATTTAAGTAGTTAATAGTTTCACCTATCTGGATTCTGAATTGAATACTGTTAATGACGTAACACCTGAAGTGCGTAACAGAGTTACTGCTGGTAACAGATGTTTTTATGGAATTTACAAATATTTAAAATCTAGTCTGATTAGCAGGAAAAAAAATTTTTTGCTCTACAAAACTTTGATAAGGCCCATAGTAACATATGCTGCTGAAACGTGGGCAATGACTGAAAGTGATAAAGAAATCTTAGCAGTTTTTGAAAGAAAGATATTGCGAAGTATTTTAGGAGGTGTGAAATGTAATGACACATGGAGAAGAAGAACAAACTTGGAACTTTACAATCTATACAAAGAACGTAATAAAATTTATCTCAATCCAAAGACTAAAATGGGCAGGACACTTGATTAGAATGAAAGATGACCGAACCACCAAAAAGATCTTCGACGCTAAACCATCTGGAACTCGCAAAAGGGGTAGACCGAGGATCCGGTGGATCGAGTGTCTAGAAACAGATCTAAAAGTTCTCAGAGCTAATAACTGGCGAATCTATCCAAGAAGTGGGCAGCCTGAGATTCGATTCTGCGGAAGGCCATGGCCCATCCTGGGCTGAAGCGCCACTGAAGAAGAAGAAGAATGAAGGTATCCGGTTATCGATTCTATTAGGGATTTTTTAAAATTCTTATTTCTTGTAGATCAGACTCCAAAACAGTTTCCGTTTTCTGAGAAAAGGTAGGTCTTCCTATCAGCCTGGCTCACATATTTTATCAGCTGAAATGTGTCTTTCACCCCAATTTTAATTTTCATAAAAATTCTCCACCATTAACAGGATATCTCAAAAACGAATAGAGGTATTGATATTAGCATCTTAGAGTCTGTTTTAAATAAGATGGGCTATGAAATGAACCGAATGAATGAAATGAAAGGAATTTTTTGTTGGTTATATACTTTTTCATTTATAGGTGTTTTTAGAGAAAATAGATTTAAATTTATGTAAAAAATGCATATTTTTATCACTTCTTTGCATCTCAGGATTTTTCTTAAATTTTGGTTCATTTCGTTCATCTTTATATTCTATAACTTGAATACAAAGCAAAACAATGCTGCATTACCATTTTGTGTAGAGTGTAAGCCGTTTTGGTTCAATTTCATTAAAATTTACTACACATTTTCCTATTTCTCAAAATAAGTAATATTTTCAAACAATTTTGTTGTAAGCTTAATATTTTGTATTATCATTGACACCACATCTAAAAACCGTAATTTTAAATAGTTTTTTTTAAAATCAAGTTTTTCAAATTTTTTTGTCCTTTGAACTTAATTGGAAGCCTTAAGCCGTCATAAAATGTTCAACCGGAGTTCAAGTCCCAAATCCATTTATATATATAGACTTATTATTATATACATAGACTTCAAGCATAATTTCTCATAAGGAAGCTTCAAGATAAGATAGAGTTTCTTTCCTTTCATCCCTTATTGAAGTGAAGAATCGTGTCCAGACGAACAAAAACATTTCTTTCAGATTAACAATTAAATCTACCCGATGTTTATATATTTCTTTTACACTACGTTTGAAGGAAAAAAATTAGATTTTTTAAAAACTATTTAAAATTACGTTTTTTAAATGTCAATTATAATACAAAATATTACACATACAACAAAATTATTTGAGAATTTAATATATTTAGAGAAATAGGAAAATGGGTCGCAAATTTTAACGAAATTTAGCCAAAACGGTTTACACTTTACACAAACTTGTAATGCAGCCATACTATTTTTTTTTTTTTTTTTTTTTGCTCACAAGTTATAGAATACAATGATGAATGAAATGGACCGACATCTAAGAAACATTTTGAGATGCAAAGAAGTGATGAGTACAAATATACGTGTCCATGTATTTTTCCCCTAAACTAACAGCTTAGTTTTGCTAAAAACACCTCTGAATGAAAAATTATTTCCCCAACAATAAAACCTTTGTTTCATTTCGTTGCCCATATTATTGAAAACACACGCTGAATTTTTTTTTTTTTTGTGAATACCTTTATTAGCTTTTGAAATATCCTGTTAACGGAGACGAATTTATATAAAAATTAAAGTTTTGAGAAAATTGTTGTCAAAGGCAATTTTTATCTGATAAATATGTGACCCTGGATGATAGGTCAGTCCTTCCTTATCTCAGAAAAGATTTTTTTTTTTTTTTTTTTTTTTTTTTGTAATGATGGAAGTCTGAACTACAAGAAATAACAATTTTAAAATCGCCAATGTGGCCGATAACCAGTGTTTTCAACTTAATCGGATAGCTTACTTATTGATACTGATATATTGATTGATACTACTAGTAGTATCAATATGTATCAGTATCAGTGGAGATATATCAGTATCCACACTAACAGTACAGTCATTGAAACTAATATATCTCCACCCACTGACTGGAAATACCTGAATGAAATCTCAGCACGATTTCCGTGTTAACTCAGTTGGCGTCTTATTTGGCGACTCCACCTGGCGCTGCAACCCTTTCTGTCGCTCTGACAGGTCGCGGTTTGGCATTGAGGAAATGATCGCTCAGTCGCCAGTCGATCGCTCTGACCGCTGCGTGCTGGATCTGCCAGCTGGGACCTGAACGGATGTAAACAAATAGCAACACGGCTCGGTTCGTTGCTTCGGGACCGACAACAGGTGGATTTTCGGTCCACTCTGGAGAGACGCAACAGTGTTTTACGTGGATGTGTGCTATTTTTTCAAAAACAAAATGTGGTGCTGTGACTTTGTGGTACTACTTCGGAATCAAATGGATTAAATCTTTAGGGTGACACCATCAGCTCTTGGGGGATTCTGGAGTTCTGCGGTTTTTGTTTTACGAATTGAGTCGCCATGAGCAGTGACAGTGAAGTGAGCGGGCCCTCTCCGTTGCCATCCCCCATTTTCGCCCGGTGCAGTCCAGCCAGGGGCACCGTGGCCCGGAAGTGCCGCGAGTTCTATCTGAAGCGTTTGGAGCGGACGGCCAGCATGCAAAAACGCTGGAGCATCTGCTCCGTCCCGCAGGAAGGCATGCGGGAGTTCGGCACAGCCCTGGAGAAGAAGTGCTCGGAAGAAATGTGCGATCAACCCCCTGCGGGGGCTGAGGACGGTGCGAAATCGTGTGACAGTTTTGAGGGATTCCCCCTGAGGAAGTGCCGATCGAGTTTCGATTTGGCGATGGACAGCCTCCGGAAAGAAATAGTAAGTCGCCCCGGGCATTAGTTCTTGAGTAATATTTTTAAATATATAATTAGTAATTAATAGTATAAAGTAGTTATTAATAAGTATAAAGTAATATTTTTAATAGTAATAGAAATAGTAAGTTGCCACTTTTAATAGTTCCCCCTCCTTTTGTGTTTTTGTTCCTCCAGCTGTCCGCGTTGTTCATCACGAAAAGCAAGTGTTGACAACACAGGATTGCGTAGGGAATTGCACGTGTAGCAGGTGCATCTATCTGTATAATTGACGTGTAATTTTGTATTTTTTTTTCGATTTTCTTTTTGTAGTGGAATGGGCGAAGTATTTTTTCTCTAGAAAAAAAAATGAATGGAAAATAGGTTTTTTTTTTCAACTTTTTAAATAGTCCGGTAAAATTTTGCACTGAAATTTAATTAAAACATTTTTTTTTCAATTCCATTTTCTTTATTGCAGTGGAATGGAAGAAGTATTTTTTTCTCGGGAAAAAATTAATATAAAATAGTTTTTTCCCACTTTTTAAATAGTTCAGTCGAAGGAACATCAGAAATGGAAACTAAACTTATGACTTCCAAAGATATTTAACAAAAAACTTATATATGACAATAGATTTTATATATATTTTTATATATTTGTATAAAGATTTTACATTATATCTAACCAAAGATTTATATAATTTTATATATTTCGTATGTTTTTATAAAGATTTTATATAATATATGAGCAAAGATATTATGTATGACAAAATTAATGACTTCCACGCAATATATTTTAAATCGTTTCTGCCAAATATTTTTGAAATTTTTTCACTGATAATTTGTGCAAGAGAAAATGATTGATACGGTTATAAATTATAAAATAGTATGAGAAAATTAAATACTGTTACATAAGCATTTAGCATCAACAAAAATAATACTAGAGTTAGTATCTCGCATTACCAAAATGCTGGAATATCATATTTTTAATCCATCGATATTTGCCTGTGTCACAAAATAATGCGCTCCATCGAACGAAAACAGTTTGAATGAAACACATACATTTCCTTTAATTATCGTTTGCATTCTTTCAGAAAACGTCGATTTGAATTGTTTAAATTTAATCGCGTGTTCGACAGGTGCAAATAAATTATCAACAAATGGTATCTAAAGGAAGGAATGAATTTTAAAACTTTTTTGCAATTCAATAAAAATATGTAGCGCGAATGATTATTATCCTTTTTATGATGAATGTTAATGAAACTTATTGCGAAACGATTGTCAATAAAATTTTCGGCTATAAACTTTTTCTGGATTTTCCTATTTGAAAGTATTATTAAATGAGATTGAATCATTGTTTGTTTTATCCATCTAAATATATATAATTTAAAGAATATACGTTGCATACACTGTTCTTATAAAACTTTCCTTGAAAATTATGTTTCTTCACTAAAACATAAGAAATATTCTTCATTTTACTTTCTTTCAATGGATACACTAAAACACGGAAGTCGTATGGGTATGGATTTTGCTTGGTATATTTTAAATAAAAAGATATGAAAGTATACGAAACTATAAATCCTGCTATCGTGTTTAATAATGAATGAATATTTCAATTTATTTATTACTCACGTTGCGCAGATACTAACTTTTAAATCTTTTTGTTCATTATATAAGAACAATTTATAAAAATAATAAAGCGGCACTATTTCGAAGAACTTTGTTTTTAAAGCTCTACTTGTATCTTTTGGATAATAATCATGATTTCATATTTATGAGTGGCAATTAAGCTTAAGCTGATCCTAATGAAGCATATTAACTTGCCGTCTATAGTACAAATATGAAAAGGTATGTTCCGTAATTACTCATACTGCAAGAATGCATTCATATTTTTCATTCTGATAATGTAATTGCTAAATTTACGCCGCTAATTGCGTTTTAACTTTGAAACAAAAATGCGTTTGATTAGAATTTTAAATATTCTATAGTTTAAAATATGAAAAGGTGCGTTCCGTAATTACTCATACTGCAAAAATACATTAATATTTTTTACATTTATGATGTAATTGTAAAATGAGTCTTTATGTGCTTTGTTTGGAATCCTCGTCGGGAACGGGGCCATTTGATGGGTCAAACAGGTGTTTTTTAACGAGCTTTTCATCAGAGGCATTTTGTTTCACAAATTTGAAAAGAGTCAGATTCAGATCTCAAATCTGCCGTTCAAGGAGTGATTGCTATCTGTACGAAGTTTCATTTTCCGGCAGATTATTATTCAAGAAGGAGAAAGTATTTTCACTTTTCTAATTGTTCCGGGTGGTTTTTTCCCCCTTTTAACTTATCCATGAGCCGATTCTGTGATCTGTTTCTTTCTTTCCCTCAATGTTTGAAAAAAAAAAAATGGGATTGGAATTAGTTATTTTTATCTGGATTAATAAACCAGAATATGTTTTGTTTGAAAAGGAAAACTGTGCTGGAAAGAGAATGAAAATTAAGCCGAATGAATCAGTTTTGAAGTCATTTTTTTTAACAAATGGCACGGAAGTTAAGAGAGTAAATATGTAAGACGTTCTCTTTATGAAATACTAGCCGCCTTTGGTGACCAGCCCGTTCACCATTTTAAATACACTTTAAAATGGACAGTGTTGTCAATTAAATACTTTGTGTGACTTGTCATTGTCAATTAAATGCTTTATGCAACTCGTCTTTTTATAGCTACTTCATCAAAATATTTTTAAGATTCAAATTTTATTAGTCTAATAATTATCCTTGCAGTTATAAAGGACTAAAGCCTGTAATATACTATATGTCTATTTAATTATCAAAATTTCAACTTTTCATTAATATGGAAAGGATTAAACCTCAAATGCATATAAAAATATTTTTTTACCAGAACCAAGCATTTTTTTCTAAAATATAAGTAAAAGTCATTAGGTGTACTGCTGAATAATTACAATAATTTATGTAATATTTCAAGAAATATTCAACAAAAATGACAGATTCGTCATAAAATTCAGGTTTTGGTTTTACTTTCAAAAGGATTTAAATGATACGAATAATAGTATTTTATTTTATTTTGGTTGATCAGTATAATTTAAAAAATATTAATTTCAAGTTTTACACATCTTTCAGTTATAAGGAATCATACTCTACGAAATATTCCTGACATTTCTACTTTCAAATAAATAAATGAGGGTTTCTATCTTCTGCTATCAAATTTGATAGATTTATGAAGTTTTGAATAGAAATATTTGGAACATTCAACATTTGCATTCTTAGGACAGTCAGTCTTGAGAAATCCTGGACATTGATTGAGGTATAATCTTTAGAATGGTCAATAAAGTGGTTTAAAATCATTTACCCATCTTTATTAAATAGTGATCTTCAAATATTCATCTATACTTATAATAAAGCACAATGTGTGTGTGTGTGTTGGCGCTCTATAGGCCAGACCGTTGGACCTACAGCTACCAAATTTGGTACATGTATACATTGGAGGTCGAGAATGTGCACCTCGGAGCCCCTTTTTTCAAATTTTTAATTAGAATTTGAATCAATTAAAATTTCGGCGAAATTTCGACGTTTTTCCACTATAACTCCCGAAAATATCATTGCACAAACATGGTTTTTATATCAACCAGCGGGTGACCGAGCTCCGCTCGGTGAAAACAGGTATCGAAGCTAACTCGAAGATTTAAATTTTCAATTGTGATTTATCAAAACAATACATGCCATAAGAAAATTTGTGAAACCATTGGTGAAAAGATAACCGGTTAAAGTGCACCATTGTAAACTATTCTAAACAAAGTTAGAGTTTGGAAAGGGAACTATTCTATACAAAGGTAAAGTAAAGGTAAAGATTGAAGTGTGTTGAAGTTCAATATTTTTGACAAATTTATTTAGAAAAACCAAACATATATACATACATAAGAAACATATTATAAACCTATAACAACATAAACATAAAACTTTATTAGTTCGCCATATTGGCTATAGATGGCAGCACGTTACCGCTTGAAAATTTAAGTAGCCATTATGGCGAACTAATAAAGTTTGAAAATATCCTATCTGTAACTCCGAGCTGCTCGACCGTAGCACTTCAAAACCGGCGCCAATCGATTCCTCGTGGCCAAAAATCCCAGACCCCCAAGTTTACCGGAGTTTATTAATTCTGGGGCGATTTTCGACTTGGCAACCATTCCTCGTATTATAGTATTAGATTTAAAGATTAAAAAATTAGCTTTCTAATGGTGTCAGTTTTTTTAATTTATAATGTAAGCTTCTATTTTTAACAAATTTTAAAGAAATATTTTAATTATGTTTTTATCACGTGACTGGATAAAATAAAAGAATGCCGGAAGTTCGTATAAAAAAAAGCTATCATCGCAAATCAAATCTAAAGAAATACAACTTTCAGCACGGGACTGGATAAAATAACATAAATATAAAAAGTGATATTTTCTGAAAAAATAAATGCAAAGCAAAGGATTCTATGATCGTTTGCAATATCTAAATAATTAAATCAATAAATCTTCTTTACGGTAAACCTGATCAAATTTAGACAGGAAATGCATTGGAATCCCGACTTAATGGCATATTTCTATTATCGTTTGCAATATCTGTATCATTAATTCAATATTTTTTTTTCATTATAAAATGTGATAGTTTCTAAAAAAATAGATGCAAAGCTAAGGTTTCTATAAAATCTGCAAGAGTACGTCAAAGGCAAAAAATTATGTTTTATCATCGTGCCATCATTTTGACAGAAGTTCAAATTAAAAAAAAAAACTATCATCGTAAATTAAAAGTTAAGATAGGCAACTTTTAGCACGTGACTGGATAAAATAAAATAAATATAAAATGTGATATTTTCTTTAAAAAATGCAAGGCAAAGGATTCTATGATCTTTTGCAACATTTAAATCATTAATTGAATAAATTATCTTTATACAGGATTGAATTTATACAGGATATGCATTCAAATTCCTTTCCAATGGCCAATATGTAAAATATTATTAATGGGCATATATATTGTTTAATACTATTAATTTGATCGAAATGAAGTAAATAATTACATTTTATGTAGTTTGAGTCAAACAATGCATTTATGAATAATGAGTTTGAGATTTCTTCATACTTTGCTCTGTGAGCCATATTTTACAAAATATTTTTATTAATATTTTAAATAAAAGTTGCTACATCAATCAGTCTTCTAAATCAATCATTAAAACTGACTTCTTTTAGAACTTTCAGTCCATCATCTTAAAGAAAATATTAATTTCAGGCCAATCAATGCCCGGAGTTACTTCAAGGCTAATGAATATGTGATTTAATTGAAAATTTTAGAACCCATTACTCATGGCGAACCAGCTGGTCGCCAAAGGCGGCTAGTAAATCAATAAGTTTTAAAGACCAAGTTGATTGAAGTTTATCTCGTTTTAATTAAAAGCTGAACATTCTTCATTTCTTAAAGCATTTATAGACTCATGTTACATACTATGTAGTTATTTACTTCATTTAAACCCTCTTTATTAGATGAATTTCTATTATTAAAGCTTTTCAAATTAGCCGTTGAATCTTGAATTTAATATATATATATACATATATATAGTGCTGAAAATTACATTTTTATACGTTTAATTTGCAATATTTATTTATTTTTTAATTTGAGTTTTGGTCAATCTGATGGCAACATGTGGGTACAAGATATTTTTTGCCTTTCAACCGTAATGTGCTCGTGCAGATTAAATTTTATTGTTTTGTCCGAAATGCATTGTTGAAAAATGTGGTTAAAATATTTCTTATAAAATTCGTTACAAATAGAAGCTTAAGTTATATATTAAAACAATGGTACCATTAGAAAGCTAATTTTTTAAAACTTTAATTTGATGTAAAAATCATCTTTGTACAATAATATTTTTGGAAATTATGGCGGATATGGCAAGATATACATGTACCAAATTTGGTAGCTGTAGCTCCAACGGCCGGCCTGCAGAGCGCCAACACACACACACACACACACACTGAACTTTATTATAAGTATCGATTTGATTCAAATAAGTCTCATTTTAGTCAGAAATCCTGTTCTTGAATTTTTCTTGGGAAACAAAAATTTTTGGTGTACAAATTTTATCATAAAAATCGGAAAAATACGTGATGCGAAGATTGCAACGATCGACTTTCAGAATTTCAAACGATTTAGAGAGTAATAGAGAATGCGATGCGATATGCATCAAATTTGTCCTGTTTCGGAGACAATCATTTTCATGCATTATTCCTTGCTTTATAATTTGGAAAATAGTTCATCAAATCAAACAATAAGAATTCTAAAATTATGCTTAAATTTGTCAAACTTTTCGATTACAGACAAAAATCCGCAAAATAGGTCATCAACGGCTCGCGCATTTCCTCCCTCATTTGTTTTAGAGCTTGATTACGTGTAAAAATGTTTTAATGAATCTATTTGTTTATTGCCGGCTTCCTGGCACAGGTCTTCCCCGTGATCTGAGCTTCCCGGTTCGGGCATGGTTCATCTGTGTGTTCTATACCCACGGTGGGCAGTTTCACCGATTTGGTCATAAATTAGACCTCCCACTCACTGGGGGACCTCACTCCCCCATCGCCTGTTGGCGGCCTGTAGACGTCGGAGAGCTTCCCACAAAATGTCGGTAAAAGGAGAAAAAATCAAAGGCCCGGATAATCTGCTCGGGTTACGGGGGAGTCAAAGAAAAGGGTCGAAAGAAAAGAACTGGGACTCAATTAGTTTTGAGGGTTTGTTTGTTTTTATCAACCATGCAAAGCAGTTGTGTCCCTCAGTTTCTTGCAATGGAATGAAGCAACGAAACTGTTATGGAATTTTTGGATTTATACGAGTTGGAACCAATAATATGGAATACACGGCATGTGGGCCATAAAGATCGTGCCCAGGTGCATGATGCCTGGAGGAAAATTCAAATTTTATGAGCATTGAATGCTCATTGGATTTGTTAAAAAAAAAAAAACCTGATGTCCACATTCACTAAATTAGCCAAGAAAGTGAGGGAAAGTGTGCGGACAGGGTCCGGAACAGAGGAAATATACAAGCCGGAATGGTTTGCGTTCAATAAAATGCAATCTTTCCTGCATACCGTGTATACGCCACGGAGTACAAAATCTTCTGAGGTAAGAAATTCACTGTCTTTCCTTATTAACTTATTTCAGTTTTTTCTGATATTTGCAGTGACTCTTATTTAATATTTGTTTATTAATTTAATTACAAAAATAATCAATAATTATCTGAACTAAGAAATTTAAATTAAGATTAGAAAATAGTTGCTATTTACATGAACTTGTGTAATGAGTGATTAAGATTTTTTTTAAAATATGTCACAACTAAATTAGTATAACAGAAAATATAGCATTTTCCTTCATTATTAGTATAAATTTTTCTAGTAATTATTCAATTTTGCAACAATATTAGCAAACTTTAATGTCTAAGAAAAAAATTGTAGCTTAACCCTTTTAAGAGAGGTCATTAAAATTTTGCTCAAATTTCTTATGATAATTGCAGTAATTATGAAAAGTTCAGGTTAATAAACATTTTTATTTTAAGTTTTAGGTAATTTGAAATATTGAACATACAATTCATGACATTTATTAAGAATTATCTAAATTATATCATATATATATAATAAAAAGTAGAAGCCAGTGTAATTGAATACAAAATATCAACTAAGAATAAGAACTATCTAAATAAAAGGACAAAAATATACATTCACAATTAAATTAAAATTGATAAATATCAAACAAAAAGCAATAAAGCTCTGGAAATGATATGAGACCGAAAAGCTGTTTACTTCTGACTGCAGGTCGTTGGAACAGACACAGGTGGGGGTTGACTGCGAAGGGAGGGGTGACAGTTTTATGGTCACATCGGTGAAGAGATCGCGTCGTGGGACCCCGGCTTATCTGTGATTTACGTGAATGTGCCCCCCTGTAAAAAGGAGCTGTGCAAGCGAATGTGAGTGTCACCTTCATGTGAGCTAGAAGTGAGACTTCTGCCCTCTGGATACTCAGGGGTCTTCACCCTCAGAAGCTACTTCACCCCTTTCCGTGGAAACTCGGACACGACATCATTTGATTTATTGATATGGAAGCTTTAAATGGAAGCAGTTTGTTTAAAATTACAATGTAGAATGACATGTCTTCTAAGAGACTTAAGGCGGCATAGGCCCGTTTTGCTTCTTCAAATTTTGTAAGCTAAATATTTTATATAAATTTTAATCAAATTTTTACAAAGATAATTTTACGTAAAATATTTTGCATAAACCGAAGCAGCAAAACACATCACTTTCAGAAAAGTTAGTTACAGCATATCGTGCAAAAAATGTGAAACGGATAGTGAACATTTATTTGAAATAAAATAGTTAAAAACAATAACAATGCATGAGGAATGTTCTTTGCTCGTCATCTAGAGAATATTTTATAATGGGATGGAAAAATTTTTTTAATTATAAAGTAATACATTTTTTAGAATTATGTTATAAAATCTGCAAACAACAATGAGGAATATTATAAGAATGATGCCCCAAAATTAATTTAATATTTGCATTTAACTTGAATACGTGCGATGACATCATTATAAATTAATAACGCCGAAAAATGTAATTCATTTTAGAGGGTGCGTAGAGTCTTGAAAAATCCTTAAAAAGGGCTAAAATTTGAAAACCCTTTGTAAGCACCTTAAGGGAGCTGAATTTTGGAAGAGAGGTCCTTCAAAGTGCTTCATTTTCTCGAGAAGTGCAAAGAAGATGTGTTGTTTCCGCATTCGATGAATACGCTGAATCGAGAACAGTCTCAAATACGTGTTTGCTGGACAGATCAAAAAAGAAAAGCGACGAAAGGGAAGCATTCGGTAAAGGGATCCAAGAATTTAAACCCATGTTCAAATAATCATTTATTAACTTGTTTTTTTTTTTCGCTCGTTTTTCCAGAATTGGGCCCCGTATGGGAACGGTTATTTTGAAACAGAGATATACGAATTAGGCCGAACGGGTTGCAATTTTCAATTTCTTTTGCATGTGGTGTTTTTAAACAGTTCTCTTATCAAAGGTGACTGAAATGTTTGGTAATGGAAGCTTTTTTTAAATTTCATTTTTATTATCCCTTTCTGTTTGTTGTCAAAACCAAAAATACATCATTTGTTTTACAATAGAAGACATTGAGCAAATATTATGAAAATACAGTAAAAAATATTAAAATTAAAAAAATGCACGTTTAAAATTAATTTTTTAAATAAATCTCAATACAAATGATGCATTATAATGAGACAGAAAAGAATCTAGGATCAGAAAATGTGCAGGTTCACTCACATATGTGTACAAAGGTGCTTCATTTTTTTTTTTTTTTTTTTTTTTTTTGGCTACGGTACTTAAAAAGTGCTTAATTTTCGGAGCACTTTCTCACTACGCACCCTGGTTTTATAATACCGCAATGAAATAAAATTTAAAATAAACTAGAGGCGGATGGAGAATTATTTACTTTCCCTATTTAGCAATGCCCCGCGATGTATGCTTACATTAGTTTGTTTCTATCTGAATTGTAATGGGTTTGTGGCGAGCTATATTGAGGAATCGCGCCCATGCGGAGGTTAAATTTCGCCAAGGATTGAACACGCGACCTTACGAATTGCAGTCGCGTAACATATCCGCTAGACAAAAGAAATCACCAATGTCTAGTGGCTGTTACTGGCTTATTAAGATAGCTCCACAATACTCCCCCACCAGTGAGTCTTCGAAGCGATGAACGATTTTTACAGCTCCAACTTTTTTTGGCGAGCGTATGAGAGTCGTTCCTGTTGCGTCAAGTGAGTCTGGCGACTTTGCGTGGCTGATGGAGAGAGTTG
>JAPMOQ010013356.1:196536-214747 GCA_026543055.1 Argiope trifasciata
GAGTTGTTGTTGTTGCTGCGTCAAGTGAGTCTGGCGACTTTGCGTGGTTGATGGAGAGAGTTGTTGTTGCTGCATCAAGTGAGTCTGGCGACTTTGCGTGGCTGATGGAGAGAGTTGTTGTTATTGCTGCGTCAAGTGAGTCTGGCGACTTTGCTTTGGTTGCGCTTGTTGCTGTGCAGGACAACTGATTGAAAGTTCATTGTCCGATTTCACCAATGTTGGGGATTGGAATGGTGGAAACATAACTTGGGACCTTTTGGTTCGTAGCCGCGTAACAACCATTCGACAAAAGCAATCACTGGCGCCTAGTAGCTGTTACTGGCTTATTAAGATATCACTTTAAGAAAAGCAATCCTTCTCCATTCAGATTTTTCTGAGAAAAACCGAAATGGTTCTCTTCTCAAACAGGACGCATGCCTCAAAGTCAAAGAGTCCCGAATTTCTGCAACAATAGCAACAACAGAAGCGGCCGGGTCATTCCAGTGCAAACTCACGATCTCGCCAAATTACAAAGTTGAAAACTTTCATTCACTTTTCGATTCTCTTCAATGTACGCAGACAACTCGCGAATTATGGTGTGGAATTCGCTTACATCCGCAAACAGGTGAGGGGTCTTCGCATCAGGAACTCGGAGGGTGATTTCGTGCGCGCGTTTTATTGCCGCTAATGACAGTGGAGGACCAGAGGAGTAACGCACCGCACATAAACATCATTCCATTATTCCTCCCCCGCTTCTTTTTTGTGGTTAAAGGGTTGCTTTCCAGACAGGGACTGTCGCTCGAACCTCAACACTCAAAATCAACGCTTGGAGTCAAAGTGCTTTCAATACGGTTTCTTTAGCTGGAACTCAAGAAGACGCAGGAAGTAGAGTGAAATGCATTTCTCAACTCTGAACTGTGACCGCGAGATCCTCAGCTTTCATACAAGTGGGAAAAGTTCCAGAATTCCTTTCTGGTGACAAGAAGAATAGTTCGGAGCACTCATCTGGTCAATGAAAGAAAAGTCCAGAAACCTCTGGAACACGAAATCGTGGAAAAACAAATTTTAAGTCTACAGGGATTCGAACACAAGATCTGATTACAAATCCAGCGTCATAACCATTCAGCTTAGCAGACTCGGCAATGGTTCGTTTCAATGCGGCAATATCACCATGTGAGGCATGATACTGTTTTCGCCTCAGGCGAGAAATTTTTTGAAGCATCAAAACACGTAGGCAACAAATTAACCATTGTTATTATTATTATTGTTGAGTCGGCTTTCACACTACAGCTTTTGTCTATCGTCTTCTAATGTAGCTTTATTTTAGAGTCAGCTTTCACTGTATATCTTTTGAATTATTTATCTTCTGCTTTTGTAGATTTTTCCTTGGAAAGCACAGTATTATTGCCTTTTAAAAATAATGTTATTGATTGTTTTTAAAAATGAACTAAACAACTTAAAATATTAATTTAGTTAAATATTATTAGTTAATATTAGTTAAAATATTAAACAAGTTAAAATTCTCTTTTTATAAAAAAAATTTAATCGATAAATGTCGGGGTCCATTCAACTCATTAAAATAGGGTAATTAGAAAACAGTGCAGAAGGTTGTCAAATTTGGCGATTGATTGCCAACGAAAATGACATCCTGATTTCCAAATGACACATTTTTTGAGTTCTTACGAATTGTCTTAATTACTTTAAGTCTTTAACCAGTTAAAACCGATATGAAACAATCACGAGACTATCGATGTTTAGAAAACCATGTCCCCCCCCCCCTCATCTGAAAATCGTTTGAGCTCCCAGCTTTATTTGCCAGTTAGAAAAACTGAAAATGAAGTTTAGAACACTTATCTCTATATATCAAGAGGGGGAGATACCGATGGAGAAGTTTTGTGAATGACTTCATTTAATGAAGGCAAATTTTTATATCTGAGAGATCTTTAAATTGCACTAAAAGGACAGCTCACGGCATTGTAAATCAGGGAACAAAAACATTTGAACTGAAATAAACAGAGAAAGCATGTACAGCCGAATAGGAACCATCGGGAGTGATACCCCCAAAACATTCGTGCACCCTATTTAGTATCCCCCCATCTTTGTAAATTATTGCGAACCTTGGGTAACGGAGAAGCAAGTTCTTTTTCTATTTGTTGTCATTTTGATTCGGTTGTATTCCTTTTCACTTGGCTTAAATTGTGAATTTATTTAATTTCATCTGCATTTCAGTTTCAGCTGCATTTGCGCTCTCTAAATACAATGATTGTTTTTTTTTTAAAGTTTTAAATTTTAAATTTGCTCCAATCCGAAATAGTTTTTAATTTCGATTGCAATTTTTTTGTTGTGTTTGCTTGAATATATTAATTCAGATTTGTTTCATAAATAAGTTTTATTTCATTTTTGTAATCTTTTTGTTGTTTCCTTCCGAATTAAATTGTTTATTTCGATTTCAACCTGATTAGTTTCGATTTAATTTTGTTGACTCTGGAAATGGGTTTTAATTATTTATGCTGTTAGGGTTGCTTACTTTATATATATATATATATGAATGAAATGAAAAGTAAATGAAATAGAACCTATTAATTAAACAAATCTAAATTAATATAATTAATATATATTATATTAATAATATTAATTATATTAATATATATATATAATTATAATATAATATATAATATAATTATAACAAATCTAAATTAATAAAATTATGTAAACAAACAAAAACGACACTCATTATGGAAACGAAACTAAAATTGGAATCGAAACTAAAAATTATTTCGAATTCAAACAAGTTTAAAAATTAAAATTTTAAAAAGTCAATCATTGTATTTAGTGAGCGCAAATGCAGCTACAACTAAAATACAAATGAATCTAAATTGATTAACAAAATAAGCCAAGCAAAAGAGAACACTACCGAATCAAAACTACAACCAATAGAAAAAGAATCCAGCCAGAATATATATATATGCTTATGTGCCTCATTCATTCACTTCGTTCAAGGTTCTATAACAGGCGCTTCTTAAAATAAACCCTTCGATCTAGCGCATCGCGCCATTTTCACGCGTCACCGGAGAATGGGGTGAAAAATGGCGACCTCACCGTCTATCGGGGGAGACTCACGGGGGTTCGAAGAGTCTGCCCTGAACTGATACACGAACCACGTGATTGCACAAGCCAATGAACAGCTGTTGTGTGATTTGCGAAATCGGTCGTTGTGGTTCTTGGCCAGCGGTCGAATTGGTGTCTGCTCACTCTCAAGAGGCAAGATTTTATTTTCACTTCTTTCTTTCTTGATGGCACGCAATGGTTGGGTAGAATTGATGAAAAGTGCAGCAGCAATTCTTTATGATTCTGGTTTGTTATTTCTTATGGCAGTTACCACTGGACACTGTGACGTAGACAGTGATTGGAGCCTGTAGGGTGCGTCTTTTGAGTTTTTCCGTGACTCTCTCTCGCGCCAAGAGTACGACTCTGCCACTCACGCGTCACAATTCTCTTTACGGGGCTTGACTTTCATTCATGCCTTTTCACTTACTCCACCACACATTGTCATTTGGACCTGAATCAGAGAATGATCCCCTCTGAACAAGTACTCCCAGTGGTATTGCTCTCAACATGGAGGACATTGCGACCACGACAGATTTATACTCGCGTAAGTCACTCCACAAACGGGGAATCTTCTACTGGCATATCCGAACCTGCTACCCAACGGACGCGAGTCCAACGCCCTACCGACCAGGCTATCCCGGCCCATTGGAAGTTCACCAAAGTTGACTGTTGACCAGTGACAATAGAAATCTTTTACTCCTACTCTCAGCTTAAAACGATTGATCATAGATGGCAAACCAATGGCAATCGAAACGATATTTTTGTCACGCCACTGATCTTTGGCGTGATCAGTTGCGTGACAAAAATATCGTTTCGACGACGGCTAACGACTTTATTTGATAAACTGAAATGGAAGAATCTGAAAAGGAACGGATTGATTTTCAGTCTCGTTCAATGTGGATACAAAAATTGTATCGAAGCAAGGAAGAAGTTGGCATGGATTGAAACAGGAAGGCTGACAAGCAACATGAGTAGAAATGCCAGTCACGAAATATTTGAAACACAGAATTCGATTCAAACATTTAACTGCTTGAAGAAACTGGGCTCTTGCTATTTGGAGCCTATTTCATCTACCTATGCCTGAGAGTCATTATTTTCAGACGCGAAAGACTCGCTCAGAAACCGTTTGATGATGACTCCCACTCAGCTTGCATTCTAGACATCTTGCGATTCTAATACAAGTTCTGTACCGTCCAATCTGCAATAACAGAAGTCACACTAATGTTTCTTTCATTTGAATGCCACGCATATCTAAAACATCCACTACTACGCGCTACTAAATGTCTTTTTTTCGTAGTGTCTTTCGTGGTCTTTTTTTCTTGAGTTTTCAGTATTTAGTTTTGCTGTATTCCCAATAATCGCAAATTATTTGTCTGTGCCCCATTAGATATGTCTTTAGAAAAAATGGTAAGTGGGTCCGTAAGGGCTCTCCCGCCCGCTTAGAAATCGTTTGGCAGATGATACCTCTTCAGCTTGCATTCTGATAAAAGCAACTTCTTAATATAGGTGAAAGTAACAATCCTAATATACAGGGTGATCAGCGAATAAGCCCTGATTTCAAAATTAAATATCTCTACAAAAATGATCGATAGAATCATTGGGTAAATTATGCGTTTATTAGCAAAACTGTAAAAATGCTGTACAAAAGTTTGGAAAATTTAGATACGAAAATCGTTCGCAGATGCAGCTCTCATCCCAATGCCCATAGACGCTTTCAGTGCGACGCCAAAAAGGAAAAATGACTCCCGATCTGACTCCTTGTGACTGCTTTCTGTGGTGAGCATTGAAAGACACTGTCTATAGAAACAATCCCGCCACTCTAGTTGAGCTTGAATCTTTGATGGGTGTTGCATGTGATTCCATTACCGTTGAGACATTGCAAGACGCGATGTGAAATTTCATTGTTCGATGACGCCACCTCATTGTTTCGAACGATGAACATTTCGAAAAAATTTTATTTTAATTGCAAAGATCGCATCACTTTATTGTTTTCTTTTTTTTAAGACTCCGTTCGGCGAAAGAGTGTTCAGCGCAGTGCGCTATCTGTGAACGATTTTCGTAACTAAATTATCTAAACTTTTGTACACTATTTTTACAGTTTTGCTAATAAACGTACATTTTACCGCCTCATTCTTTTTCGTAGAGGTATTTAATTTTGAAATCAGGGCTTATTCGCTGATCACCATGTGTATATAAGTAACAATCCTAATATAAGTTATTTGCCCTCCAATCTGTTGCCAGAAAGGTCACACCAATGTTTCTTTCATTTGAATTAAGCATAGATCCATCTACTTCTATACATTGCAAAATGTAGTCAATAAAGTCTTGAGCTGTTAGTATTTAGTTTCATCAACTTCCCCAAAATGATTTGACATTTCTTCAGGAAAAAATGGCCCGTGAATCCGTAAAGGTTGGCCAACCCCTGCTCATCATTCCTGCTTATAGCAGATATGAATTTTTTTTCTAATTAAAGCATTTTCATGAAGGCAAAAAAGAAGGTTCCCGAAAGTCAATGTGAATGGATCGCCAATAGAGATTCCCCGTCGCAGGTCTCGGCTCGGGCGCAAATGCCAGCCATAGTTACGAAGTAGAGTTATAATGTTTACATTCACATAAATATAACGTGTAATACAGATATAATAATGGATGGATTGTCTTCCCCGTGAGCTGGGCATGCTTGTTCTTCTGTGAGTTGTATGAATATGCCCCCTGTAATAGCCAAGTGGTACTCTTGGCCCTACTGGACGAACAAGAGACGCTCCATTCGGCTTAAATCACTGAGCAGTTTCCTTTCTGCGGGTTTGTAAAGCGCCATAAATAGCAACAACAATGGATGGATAGCGAGAGATGGATATGCATATAAGTAATAAAGATATAAGTACACTATATGAAAAGCTGAAGCCGCAAGTTTTAATAATTTCACATATGCATAATTTTGATCTTCTTACTAAAATTATGTTTAAAAAGTGTTCCAGTACTAGTTAAATATGGATTCAAAAAATTAAATTTTGCCATTCTAATCAATTTGCTGCGAAATAAAATGGAATTGAAATTCGGCAATGACAGAGGATTAAAAATTATTTTCATCTTTGGTTTAAAAAAAAATGGTCGAAAGATTAAAACGAGTTGGATTTTAAATATATATATATATATATATATATATATATATATTTAGGATTATTTTACTAATATTTGAATGGAAAAAAATGTTGGGGAAAAAATATTTCCTCATGTTTTTTATCTTTTACAAATTTTTTTCGTATATGTTGCCATATAATCTCATGTAAATTCTTGGCATAAACATGTATTTTTTTTAAAATTTTTAATATATCGCTCCAAATTTCAATCATTCCTTTTAATTTAGATTTGGTGTTATGTCCTTTAAAAAGTTATTCAAAAAAGTGCTTGTTTCAATAACAATCAACTGTTTACTAAGTAATGAATTATTTACCTAAGACTGCGTTGAATGAGTTTTGCGGATTTTGTAATAATCAACGAAAAAAAAAAAACAGTTCACTTGATCACTGTCTTTGTAATGAAATGCAGTTTTATTTTGAAACTGTTTTGGCATAACATAATCTAATGTAAATTTACTTTTGATAATGAAAAATATAACACATTAAGATCCTGATTCACATCAGCTTTCATGCTAATCCGATTAAAAACTTCACTCTGCGCGATAAAATCTTTAAAACGTAGGCGTGCATAAGCGATGTCTGTCTCACTTAAAGGAATGAAGGGAGACATTTTAATGAAACGAGTGAGTCACGTGAACCAGAATAAATCACTTGAGAAATGAGCAGAACATTCCATTCAAATTACCAGATCCTATATTCTTCTCTAGGATACTGCCTTAAAATATTCGGCTGCGTTAAAAACATTGGTTTTTGACCACATTGACGAATTCTTTTATTGTTATTTCTTGTAGTGCAAACTTTCCTCTTTCGAAAACAATTTAACTTTTTTAGGAAAAGGAAGGCATGACCTATCATCCAGGGTGACACATTTTTCGGCTAAAATGTGTCTTCCATTTTCATAGAAATCTTCCACCTTTAACATGATATCTCAAAAACTGATAGAAGTACACACATTGATATCGTTGTGTATGTTTTAAATAATATGGGTGATGAAATGAACCCAAAGTTTTATTGTGGGTGAAATACTTTATCATTAATGGGTGCTTTTAGAAAAACTTTGCGAATGGATGGAAAAAAGGCATATTTGAGCCTTTTTACCCATCATTTCTTTGCATGTCAAGATTTTTCTTAAATATTGGTTCATTTCGTTCCTCATCATGTCTATAACTTGTGTGCAAAGCAAAATAGGATTGCTGCATCGAAATTTGAGTAAAGTGTTAACCGTTTTGGTTCAATTTCATTAAAATGTACTACACATTTTCCTGTTTCCCAAACTATATTATATTTTCAAATAATTTAGTTTTATGTATCATAATTGCCTATACATCTAAAAATCATAGTTTTAAATTTAAAAACAATGGAATTTTTCGAAACTTTTCCTTCGAAAGTAGTCGGAGGTTTTAGGAATGAAGAAATACGAAAAGAGGTATTTGCACGAAACGAGTGCGTCACGTGAACCTGAATAAATCGTCTGGTGAAACTAGAAATTAACGAAATATTCTATTCAGATGATTAGATCCTATATACTCCTTCCACTTGTTCTGCCTGAAATCTTTTTTAAAAAGCAATTATCATTTCACCTGTGCTCTTTGAAACAGATAAAAAAGCTATTTACAGCATTCTTCTATCAAATATCATTAAATCTGAGATCCAAAACAAGAAAGAAAAAAATGAAGAAAAACTCCAAACACCGCAACGTTTCTTCCTTAAACACCTTGGCCTCATTTGCATAAAGCAATTTATCCACCAACAGATGCTTGAAAAAACGAGCCCCCAATTGGCTTGTGGGATTGAGTTGAAGTGCGCCAATGTCCATTTGTTTTGATTTGAGGCCAAATCACCTGCGAAAGAGGCCAAATTCCATTTACCGAGAGGAAGATCTGCGCCAAATGACCGAACGAGGTGGTTTTCCTTTTACACCCGATCCATTTGGAGCATCAATTACCATATTTCATTTTTTTCGAAGACCAGAGAAAGGTGTTGAGGACAGTCCTGCCCCCTGGCGCTCAGAAATGGAACAGATCTCCTGGCAGGTGGCACGCCAGAAGACAGCGTCTTCGAAATTTGTTTACTTTCCGTCCCCGAGGCTTCTGGATGCCAAACAAACACAGAGGTGATCAATTGCAACGAGTGACGCCATCATTGGCCTCTGGCGCCTAGGAGTGGGCCAAATGGTATCCGATTTCTCGCCAATTGGAGAGCTCGCGAAATGAATCTTTGGTGTCAACTTTTGACTGAAATACGATGATGGGTGGCAGTCATTGGTGCAGCTCTTTTTGGAAGGGAATGAATCGCTTTCATTCCAATTTTTCAATAGATTTTTAACGCCGTGTTAATAATTTTTTTTTTGCTAGCCACCTTTTGGCATAGATTGTTGACTATAGACTATCAGCTATAGACGATCAGCTATAGCTGACTATAGACGACCAGCCGGTTGGTCAATCTCAGTACTCTTTCAAATGGTCGGTTAAATTCTTTCTGTAACGTCATTGTCAATTAGTACTTTATGTAATATCTTTTAATAGCTACTTCATCAAAATATTTTTAAGCTTCAAATGTCAATAGTCTTATAATTCACCCATGCAGATATAAAGGCCTGAAGCCTGTAATGTACTATATGTCTCTTTAATTATCTGTCAGTTCTCGCAAAATTTCAACTTTAAATTAAAGTGGAAATGATGAAACCTCAAATTGGATAGAAAAATATCTTTTTTTTACCAGAACTAAGCATTTTTTTTTTTCAAAAATAAAAGTAAAAGTCATTAGGTGTACTGCCGAATAATTGCAATAATTTATATAATATTTCAAGAATTATTTAACAAAAATGACTTAGATTCGTCATAAAATTCAGGTTTTAGTTTTACTTTCAAAAGGATTTAAATGATGCGAATAATAGTATTTTATGTTATTTTGATCGATCAATATAATTACAAAAATATTAATTTTAAGTTTTATACATCTTTTTGATAGTCTTTGAAAGGCCCGCAATGTACTGTATATCTCTCCAGTTATCTGTCAACTTTTGCAAAAATTCATCATTAAATTAAAGTGCAGTTGATGAAGCTGCAGATTGATATTAAAACATTTTTTTACTGAAGCATTTCGTCTTTTTTTATTGTCAGTATTGAAAACGGAGTCCATCAGCATTTCAGTCTTATGTGTGCTACAGAATCATTTTCATAATTTATATAATATCTGAAGAATTATTTAAACAAAAAGTTTTCTAATCCTCCTGTTTTATTGAATAATGATATTCAAATATTCATAAATCAGACAGCTTGAAAAACTGACTTAGTTGGTTGAAGTTTATCTCTTTTTTTAAAATTTAAATATTAGTGCCTGAAAAAAATATTTTGTTGAATATGATTCACAGAGCTGAACTTTCTTCATTTATTAAAGCATTTATAGACCTCATGTTAAGTACCATGTAATTATTTATTTCATATAGATCCTCTGCACAGATGTTTTTCTATTATTTAAGTTTTACAAATTAGCTGTTGTGCCTCGAATCTAAAAGACATATATTAAGCCATATTTCTCTTAAACAAATCTGATTTATTTAATGAATAATACTGTAAAAGTCAGAAACACTTTTTTCACATTTTCTTTTTAGAAAAAACATATTTCATATTTATTTCATTTCATACAGGCACGAGCTGAAAATTTCATTTTGGTGTATTTAATATTTTATTGTTTTTTCCGAAATATGCTGTTGAAAAAATACAGTTAAAATATTTCTTTAAAAATTCGTTGCAAATAGAAGCTTAAGCTATATGTTAAAATATTGATACCGTTAGACAGCCAATTTTTTTTCATCTTTAATTTGATGTACAAATCAATTTAGTGCGATAACATATTCTGAAGTTATAGCCGAAATTTCGATTCATTTTTAATTAATTCGAATTGTAATAAAAAATTGGAAGAAAGTTCGCCGAAGTGCATATTCCCGACCTTCAAGGTGTACACGTACCAGATTTGGTAGCTGTAGGTCCAACGGCCTGGCCTGTAGAGCGCCAGCACACACACATCGAGCTTTATTATAAGTATAGAAATGCCTATTCCTAGAAAGGATAAGCTGTTTCGGACAGATGAACAGCAAGAAATAATAAGAATTTGAAAAATGTCGTCGATAACCAGTGTTTTTAAAATAGCCGGATGCTTTTATATCACTCACTGCAATGCCATTCATTGTTGCGCAAGAACATTCAGGTAACTTTGAACGCTCAACAAACAGAATGCCTGTCACAGATTCGAATTCAAACTTTACCGCATCCAAACAATGCAAATGATTCTTTCCAATCTGTTTATGGCCTCCCCCCCTATGTGGGATATTAAACGGCTTCACGCGCCACACACAGTCGAACGGAAGCGACATGATCCCAAGTATTTTGTTCCGACATTAGGCAATAATAAATAATGAATGGCGAATAATGGCTCCATTCCGAGCGGAGGTCACCGAACGACCTTGAAAAGGCTCCGTTTTGCGCCCGTCGCCATAGCAACCGCACCTTGTTTACAAGTCCTTTTCTGGTCCAAGAGAGTTTTGCTACCGTTACACTTGCGTAATGGATCGTTGCTTTTCTTAGTACGTGTTGCCAATCTGTGATGGATTAAAGTGTGATTATAAAATCAATTTTTTGCAAAGTGTGGCGCGTTATTTTTTTCGAAGTATTAACCGACTTATTTTAGCTGCCAAATCAAATGAAATCGTTTATTTGGATCAGAGTTCTCAGAAGAAAACCGCATTCATATAGAGGATGTAGCTTTCCATTTGCTTCGAATAATGACAAAATTTAAGTGGCTGGAACCGTAAAAATAAAAATCTTCGACATCTTATCGCGTATTTTCGAAAGCCCTTCCAAAATAATATTCAAGCATCTTTTAATTGAGCCATACATTTAATTAATTAATTTTTTAAGATCATTTAGAAAATTAGTTTCTTTGCAGATTTCATTTTCTCTCTGGAAGAATAAAGAATTGTGACGAAATAATTATTTAAAATTCTTATTTGGTTCTGTTGCATTTCATTAGTATAGGTAACGAAGCAATACAACTGAATAAATAAGTAAATAAACTGAACTATTTTTTCCCCTAAATGCTAATGTTTTTAACTTCATTTCGAATGAATGAGAAAACGGTGCGTGTAGCTCACAGTGTTTGCAGAGTGCAGCTCGGAAATGCCAAAATAAATAAATAATAAAAATAATACAAACGGAGAAATTTTTATTGAAAATTTCGAAATAAGCGCTATTTTTAGGGCAGACCCGCTAAACGAGACTCGAGTCGGATGTTCATCAAAGTCGGAGGATACTAAAATATTTTTAATCTGAGAACACCTGCCATTTTCACTACATGTCACTGGTTACTCTGAATGTTCAGTTTTTTAAAAGAAAAAACAAGATGAGTGTGTGTGTGTATTTGTTTCTAATGGTACTTATCGTAAACAAAACTTCTGAAGAAGGCAGCGATTTTAAGCCGAGGGTGCACATCCTGTTTTTTGAGTGGCGTCTACTAGGGCCAAGAGTATGACTTAGCTATTCACGCATCACATTCGCTTGCACGACCCCTTTTTACGGTGAGGAATAACGACGCTTGAAAGCGAGACTCGAGACGCCCAGATCACGGGGAAGACCCGCTACCCCTGTGCCAGGACGCTGGCAGCTGCATTTGTAATCCAACTGAATACACTCTCTGTGAAAACGTTCCTGACTGCTCGGTTGACATTCCACCAAAATATCGTATATTCCATCGTATATTTTTGCCGATCCACTCTGCAGTAGGATTTTCGCTTCGGTTTTTATTTGGTGATAGATACAAGTTTTAATTTGCAGTACAAGATTCAATCCGATTTTAGATCTTTGTTGTGTCATTTTGTATGTTTAACATTATTATTGTTCGGAGCCCTGTTTTAATTCATATTCACGGTCTTCACATTCTTATCACGACGGATTTACCATGTCATCCAATTCAGGTTCACATTTTCAAGTTTTATCAAAACGGCAAATGATTTTATTTGATAAACTGAAATGGAAGAATTTGAAATGCAACGGATGGATTTTCAGTATAGCTCAATGTGGAGTCAAAAATGTAACGAAGCAAGGGAAAAATTGGCATGGATTGAAACAGAAAGGATGACAAGAAACATCAGTAAAACTGTCAGGAACAAAATTTCGGAAGGACGGAATTGGAATCCAGGCACATTTAATGACGTAATCATCCTCTAGACCGGGGATTCTGAATCAGCGGCACGCAACACAATATTTTAGGCAAGTCGCCCATCAAAACGGCTTGCAATTTATGATATGGAAAACAGCTTGCATGTGACTTCGGTTGATATGCTGAATTTGTAACTGATTCGATTGGATGTAAATGGAAGAATTTAAAATGCAGTCGATTGAATTCCACTTTAGCTCAATGTGGAGTCGAAAAATGTATTGAAACCAGGAAAAAGTTGGAATGCATTGAATCAGAAAGGTTGACAAGTAAAAAATGCCCGAAATGAAATTTCGGAAGTGTGGAACTTTATTCGAGATATATTTAACTGTGTGGTGAAACTAATTCATGCTATTTTAACCATATTTCCATTCACCTTGTTAGCCAGCGAGTTATTATTTTCACGTTTTCCAGTTTTATCAAAATAATGTGAAAGAATTAAAAAAAAAGCATTTCATATTTATTCAATAGCAGCCTAATAAGTTATATATATATATATATATATATATATAGTCATGTCAGTGTGATATTTTAAATGAATATGCACTGTTTTATGTTTCGGCACTAAAAAAGCCTACATTCTAAGTGGACGGCTGGATTTGTTTGCAAAGGTGGTTGATGTATGTGATTGTGTTCAAAAAATAAAGATTATTCGCTGTAAATACTATCGAATACAATTAAAATCAGTGCTTACAATTTTTTGTCCCTTTTTGGCTAAAGATAAGTATTCGATATCATAGATAAAAATTCTCGTTTGAAATGGCGGAAATTCAGTTTCTAACATCTCTTTTCATAATAAATATCAATTGATGATGCTGATGATGTCGTGTCCGTGTTTCCACAGAAAAGAGGGTGCAGTAGCTTCTGAAGGTAAAGACCCCTGAGCATCCAGAGAGCAGAAGTCTGACTTGTAGCTCATATGAAGGTGACACACGCATTCGCTTGCACAGCCCCTTTTTACGGGGCGCTCATTCATACATCTCACAGATAGAACACAGAACAACTATGCTCGAACCTGGGACGTGCTGATCACGGGGAGGACACGCTACCTTCTATGCCAGGACGCCGGCTAAATATCAATGAATGTGCATATAAGAAACAAACAATATTAAATCCTTTTAAAGCAAAATAATAATAATAAATAAATAAAATAAAAAAACTATTTTTATTTATTTTGTGGGGAGAAAAACGGCCGAGAGACATTTCAAGAATTCGCGTCGAAATGTTTCCACCCGGAGATCGTTTGTGGTCAACGGTCTCTTTTTTTTTCTTCCGCCCGCTTCGGATGTAGTAGGACCACTTTTTGTCCGTGACGTCCCTCTGTTTCAACGCGTGGCGTGAATGCTTCGTTCATTCCAGCATGGAAGTAGAATGCAACCTTCCCAAGGTCACTCCACAGTCGACCCTTTTTTGAAAAAAAAAAAAAAAAAAAAAAAAAATTCGTTCAGAGTGAGAAGACAAATAAGTAAATAAATCAAATGCGGCAAAAAATACCGCTTTGTACTCAACACCCGACAGCGGTTTTTCGTAACTATTAACCGCGATGGGACAGTCCTAGATCAGAAATTATTTTTGGTTACAAAGAATTTTTCTGATGTTCGGTTTTCGAATGTACTTTTTGCTTCACATTTTTTTTTTATGTCTTTCGTTGTTTTATCACATTTGTTAGAAGCAAGCGTCAAACAAACATGAATCGATGCAAAAATAGGTATGACCGTCACCAGTGTAGTGTTTAGAAATGGGAGCTTCTATCTTTCGTAACCAATATTTCTCGAAAATCGGTAGAATGGGATCATAAAATTCAAAACGTTACTATTTCATACTATTGATTTATATATATATATATATTTATTTAATTTCAAGATTTTTTTAAATATTTACTTTGACTTTAATCTGAAAAAATGTTCCGATGAAATTCAAGTTCCGCTCTCGAAATATTCTGTCATCTGCTTTCGTTCCGTGTTGCCATTAAAACAATGCTTCGCCTCCAAAATAGGGTTGTCGCTTCTGCTTTTTATTTTATAGCATTTTTCATTTTGTGCCTCAACATTTTGTAGCAGACTGAATCTGTAAAATGTCTTATAGTTTTACTATAAAATATGTTGAAATTAAAAAAATATATATTCCATATTAATCCTTTTCGTTGCTTAAACAAAATCAATCGTCTGGGCACTATAAAATATCGGATCAAGCGTAAAGATTTATTTAGGTGTTAGACTACGAGAATAACTTGAGCCGGATGGTAAGGTCTCGGCTTCAGAACCGGAGGGTTTCAGGTTCGAGACCCGACTCCACTGAACAACCGTCGTATAAGGAGTCCGTCCGTGGCAAAAGTCCATCCACTAGTGTGGTGTGATGTGGAAAGGTCAGCTTAGGTATTGTCATCTGAGAAGGGTTCAAAATGACGAGATTCGTCCCAAAATAGCCCTAGTATTGCTTTAGAAAGGGACGCTAATGTAACTAAACTAAACTAAAGACATGGCATCATAGGACAAGTCCGCTGTGACGTAAACAGCGATTTGAGTCAAAAGGCTACGTCTCTTGATTTTTTCTGTGGCGCCATTTAGGAACAAGAGTACGACTTTGCCATTCACGCGTCACAATCCTTTTTATAGGGAGGACTTTCATCTTTCATAAAATGTGCTATTTTTGGCACATTTTCATTCTGCCACAAATCGTCGTTTAGACCTGAATCTGAGGACGATCCCCTCTGACCCAATACTTCCAGTGGTATGACTCTTGACTCTGAGGACTTTGTGACCACGACAGATTTATACGTGCGCCCAATCACCACCACACACGGGGAATTTTCGGCTGGTGGATTTCAACTTGTAACCCTAACGGACTCGAGTCTAACGCCCTACCCTACCAAGCTTTCTCTGCCTAAACTCAAAACTAAACTAATGCTATTCATTCATTTATTTATATTTATTATTTATATTTCATTCATTCATTTTTCTTATTCTTTTATTTGTCTTTCTCTCTCTGCTTTTATTTTATTTTACTGTTTCATTTTTTGGCGCTGCCTTTAGCTTGTTTTACATCTTGTACGAGTGCACAGGAAAGCTATGTTTGAACAGCGAGTCTTTTGATAGCTGTTTAAATTTCATTTTTTTTAAAATTGTAATTGCAAGCTTTTCACCGGTGTCACGCCACTTTCGGCACACACCTGACCATTACCGGAATACATCAGAATACTTTTTGATCATGAAGCATTTATCTGTGCATATCGAAGAAGATCCCATTGCTTGTTGCTTTAAGAACTTATCAATCCTCTAAATACAGAGTCAATGACGGCATTTCAAGTAAAAAAAGAGTACATTTTACAGAGTGAATGACGGTAAAACACCATCGGAGCCCACACCTCGCGAAAATCCTTCATTTCTGGATGCGGAATGTTTTAGATCCGAAAATAACGAGCCATTAAGACAATCCTAATCCTTCCGAGGAATGCACGGAATACAGGTAATTATGTTCAGAACACGAATGAATGGGTAGAGGGGGGGGGGGGTAGCGAACGGAGCCATCAATTGGGAAAGTGGTGGCAACGCTTTCTCGAGCCGCTAATGATGAAGGAAAGCCGCTCCGCAGATGTTTTGCAAAATTTTTAAGAGTTGCGCTCGAGTTTGTCTTCTTGTGATCATTTTCGGGATTCCTCGCCGCCATTTTGTTATGGGTGAAGAAACGTAGGAGAAAATTTCTCAATCAGATAAGGATATGTCGAGAATTTAGAAATGGTTCTTTAAAATATACAGATATATATTCATTTATTACATCCATTCACAACTTCATTTTTCTAGAACATTTACTTAGAACACACGCTGACATTTTTATAAATTGAACCAAAACGGTTCACACAAAATGGTAATGCCACCATCTTATTTTTCTTTGCACTCAAGTTACAGATTACAATGATGAATGAAATGAACCAAAATCTGAGATGCAAAGAAGCTATGGGTAAAAATGTACGCATATATGCTTGTTTTTCTCTAATTCGTAACTTAAATTTATTTATAAATGAAAAAGTGTTTCACCAACATTTGTTCATTTCATGGCCCATATCTTTTTTAAATACACGCTGAAATTTTTACACAAAAACTTACTACCTGTATTAAGTTTTTGCGATATCATGTTGACGGTGAAGAATTTTTATGAAAATTAAAGTTTGGAGAAAATGGAAGACACATTTTACTTGAAAAATCTGTGACCTTGGATGATAGGTGAGGCCTTCCTCTTTTTAGAAAAGATAACAATTAAATTTCGCCCCTGGGGTCGATAAGCAGTGTGTTGAAGGTAGTCGGATGCCTTCATGTTATTTTTCAACGCCACAAATTAAGCGAAAAAAAAAATTCTGTAAAGTGAGGGAGTTTATTCATGCAGTCTCACTTCACCTCGCGCTCCGACATTTGAGTGCTTGCGAATCGAGTGCCTTAACAACGCTTCCATAAATCGCGTCAAATGAACAACATCTCATCTTGACAGAGAATTTTTCAATTGTTTCTGTTTTGTCTCATAAGATATTCTGATCGGTTGGCACGATTGAAAAGGGGCGAAATCTGTCCACTGGGTGGGTGGAGACGAATTTTTTTTTCTTTGCTGTATTGCTTAAAAATAGAGGGCTGTATGAACACCGATTAGGGAACATCAATTTTCGTGTAAAATAAAATCGGATGAAATCGATCGGAATAATTGAATAATTGAGGCTCGAAATCGCGTAGGCAATGAAGAAAACGTACTTGAAACGAGTAAGATTGACAGCAACAATGGCTGTTATTCCCTGCTTTCATATGCAGCGAGTAAAAAAAGAAGTTTAGCTGTAAACACAAGAGAGCGCGCACACACAAAAATCAATTGGTCAGTGAGCAGTTACAAAGAAGTTCGTCTGCTGCGAATTGGAAAATGTTTAAGAGTTTCGGTGAGCAGAAGAGGAACTGTCAGACGGAGCGTAAAAAACGGATAAAGAATAAATGGTAATATTCATCATCATCTTTTCATCGTGGACCGCGGTGGCCTGGTGCTCAGAACTGGAGGCTTTTCAGGTTCGAGACTCGATTCCATCTAAGAACCGTCGTGTAAGCGGGTCTGGTGCACGATAAATCTGTCGGGCCAAACGTCCTTCCTCTGGTGTGGAGAGGGGGGTGCCAGCTCAGGTGTCGTCCTCGTCATCTGACCGTGGCTCAAAATGCCAAGGTTCATCTGAAAATAGCCCTGGTGTTGCTTTACAACTGGACGTTAAAATAAAATAACTTACTAATCTTTTCATCGCACATATTTTTACCAGTATTGCTTTATTATTACGCACACTTCTTTGAAAGCAAATGTGTTTTCAAAAGTTTGGCATAGAACTTTGACATCGTAGCTGTTATTTCCATGAAATATCATTTTTATCGGAGAAAACTTAATAATTAAATTTTTTTATCATGTTAAAAAAACGTCGCTCGCTTTTAATAACAGTTTTGATGCAAGTATTTTCTCTTTCTCTCTGTGGAGAAATATCACTTCATTCATTCGTGGCGACTGAATCAAGCGATAATATTTATCATCTTTTAATCACATATATTTTTTTTACCTGCTTTCAGTCTTAGATATGAATCCTGCTCTGAGATCAATCCATTGTATCACTATTTTATGATCTCAGAAATTAGAAAATAGCAGTTTGTGTGAACAAAAATATTGTTTTCATAAAACAAAGCTATCAACAAACTTTTAATATATATATTTATTTCTAAGAAGTGTGCGTAATAATAAAGCAATACTGGTAAAAATATGTGCGA
>JAPMOQ010013356.1:227158-237338 GCA_026543055.1 Argiope trifasciata
TTCTGTTTATTACGAACCTTTTTATCAAATCACACGATTCGTAATGCCACCTAAAGTGTGTCTCTACTGGGAATCTTTTATGCCTGACTTGTTCATGACTTTTTGGACAAAGTGTTTTCAGTCACTCAATTATGATGCCGTGTTAGTTTAATAGCTGTTATTCTGTCCTGTTTATTATGAATCCTTTCATCGAAATCAAATCCCATGATTCGTAATGACAATCCAAACTGTGGCTGTACAGGGAATCTAACTACTATCTTCATTTCTACTTTTTAAAAAAGTTTTCAAAAGTAACGCCCCCCCCCCTTTAATTTCTATGAAAAAGCATATTTAAATATTTGATGGAAAATGAAAATGAGTTGAATTTCCGTTCAACGCCAAAATTCACCATTTAAAATGAGTTTGTTGCTGTCGGCGATAGGTTGGATCGAACTCTCAATCTTAGGATTCGTAGTCAGATAACATGACCCCAAGACAAGAATGATCACTCTACCGCGAGGATGTTAGCTGGCTTATAAAGTGTCCACTACAATACAATTCCACTTCTTTTATTTCATTGATTCTAGATGCTCTCTATAAATCTGATGTCTTCAGTTCTTTCACAGTTCCAGTGTCAAGGGATAGAGATCTGTCTCAGACTGTTTCTGAATGGCCTTTATCACAAACAGACGGGAATACAGCGTTTTTCTAGAGCATGAGCATGCCCATTTCTGGAGCATAGATTTGGATTTGAGTTTGAATTTCTGGCGCAAGATCCTGATATAGAATATTCTGCGCCGAAACGCGTAAAATTTCTCCATTGAGATAAAACTAGTTTCATATTGTAGAAAATGTAACTGACTGTGTTCAAACTAGTCAAATGGCAAAAAAGGGAGAAAGTTATTAAAACTAGACTTTAAACTTCATGTAAAATCCCCACATTTTTAATGTATAAGAAAATGTTTGGATGATGCTTCTCACCCAATAAAAAATCCAAGTTAAAATGGTTAGATTTAAAATGGTTATATCGAAGGTCCATAAAACTGGTGCATTGTATTAAAATGTGACGAACTGTTAAGATAACTCCTCAATTATCACACATTGGGGGAGAAAAAAGTAAAACTCTATGTGTCAATGCATAGTCGAGATAAAATCACATCATAGCCTCTACTTAGTTTTGAAGATCGGTTGGCCATTTGTGATTTAATAAAATGGAGCTTGTTGTTAGTCTCCATTGATTTTGCCAATGGCGGTAGCACCAACGAATTATAGTTGTACGCATATCTTTATAAAAAAGACGTTGACGCTCGTCCAGAGCAGAGGTTCCCAACCATTTTTGAACTGGCGCCCCCTTTTCTAATGAACATTTCATTATCACCCCCGTCCAGATAAATAATGGCGTACTTAATGCATGGTGAAAACAAAATAAAAAAAAAACTCTAATAGGTAGAATATTGTTGAAATATAAAGGCTACTGAATTTCTTCTATTTTAAAAAAAGAGGAATAAAAATTTTAGCTTACCTGTCATAAGGCAGGCAGGGATTTTGAGGATATGAATTAATTCATAATAAATTTTTGCTTTCTAAGTAAATAAATATTAGTTATTCTTCTAACAGGGGAACCTGCTGTGTTGACAGTAGAAAAATGATCTAAAACCCAGTCTGGTATGTTCATGCTTCAAATGTCCTGGAATCGCTCTTTGAAGTTAACTACATTTGGTAATTCTTCTAACGCCCCTTCGTGTCACATCAATGCCCCCTCATTTTCTCTGAGTCTTTTAATTGCCCCCTGAAAGCTTCAAATGCCCACAAGGGGGCGTTATCGCCCACGTTGGGAACCTACGGTCCAGAGAATAGAGAGAGAGAGATCTCTAAACTCTGAAGATTCGTCCAGATCTGAAGTTCGAATGTTGTGACGATTCCAATGCGGTCTCTGTACCTCGTATGCCAGAAGGTAAGAGTGTGCTGTTGGCACGCACTCCTCTCAGTGCCATTCGCCTCATCATCCGGCATATTTCCCTCGGTTTTCTCTTCACGGGTGCTTTTCTTGGAAAGAGAACCACTTTCCCTTGCAGCTGAGTTCACCACTCAAACCTCCCCCCCCTCCCCCCCCCCCCCCCAACCAGGGCCCATCATCGTTTCTCTGATGTGATCGCCAGAGCGGTCCTTCTGGCACTTTCATTCATTATTATTTTTTCTGCTGACGTTGTCACCGGCATTGCGCATGCTGTAATAATAGTTCCTGATAAGCACAATAAGATGCAATTTCATAACCAAATATGCGAACCACCAGAATTTGTCTCCCAAAAACTTTTTCGCATAATCTGTAATAAAGTTGCCTCTGAGAATGATTTGCATGACATTTGCGTACTAAAGCTACAAATAGTAACCTTTCACTTGGATTTCACATTTCTGCAGAATCCATTGACTCCTCAGTGAGTTATGTGGAGACGAATCCTTGGTAAATAAACGCTGTTCAGATTCAATTTTTAAAATTTAATTTTAGCTGACTGTGCTACGCGCATAACCATTCCGTATGTGAAAGCAAGACCAGGTTTCATCGCCATCTTTAGGAAGGTATAAGACAGACAAACATTCATTTTTATTGATATAATTATGATATGATGAAAATTATTTGAACGTTTTATTTGCCTTTTAGTTCCTCCCTCCCTTAATTTTATTAAAGAGATTTGCCATTCTATAGATATTTATCAGGTGTGATAACCACGGCATTTTGTACATTGACAAATGCCGTTGGGGCAAAATGAGAAAAGAATGGACATTCTCATATTTTGCCCTTTTTGTCATTTGGCACCGCATTGGACAGCTTTGAAAATCGTGTTCTCTAGAATACTCGGCATTTTAAAGCAAATTATGAAGTAGTGTAACAACATTCGAGTAATTATATAATTAATAATTGAGTAATAATATAATAATTAGAGTAATAATAATAGAGTGTAAGAATATTAGAGTAAACTCCACAGCTTTTCCAGCTCGCCACCAAGCGACCACTTCACAAAAACTTCAGTTTGTGTTCTAGAGTCATGGAGTAAACACGATGTTTTCCCTCGATAATTATACTTTTCCCTAAATGTTTGAATTAATTGAATGTTCGTGTGTTATGTCCTTTAATGTTTCGTTAAAATTTGTAAGAAAATTAAGCTTCTTTCTTTAAGAGTTTTGTTTTGCCCTAGCAGGAATACTTTTTGGCTCCCAGCAGTAACTAGTTTTATTGACGGTTACAGTAGAAGAATGATTTGTGTACATCCTATGCGTTTTCTACGCTTTGTACAGAACATCTGCGCACTCTCCGTTGAATGTCAAAGTGTGAAAAAAAGGTGATATTCGAAACGAACTAGAAATTATCAGTTTTGTTTTGATTTTGATTGCTTATCGATAGGCATGCAATTGAATGCCTTGGAAATGTGTTACCGAAAACAAACGAAATGCGGCCATTTTGTAGAGTGCATAGAAAGCAAGAAATGAAATGGTTTCATAATTCCACGAGTAAACTGGTTTCTTATCAAATAATCAAAACGTTATGTTTTTTAATTCGAAAACTAACTTTATCCCACTTGTACTTAATGATTATTTAGATACAATTTTCATTTTATGGGTTAAATTTTAATGGAAAATGCATATTTCTATTATGATTCTCGATAAAATGTAATTTATCTTCGAAGATAATCCCTTTAAGAAATGGCATGTTTTGATTTCGGAGAATGGTGATATTCAGATAAAAATATTCGGCTAAACGAATAATTATTCAGTCAGTGAGAACATTGTTATTCTGGAAGAATCTAACCTTGAGGTAGAAATGTTCCATTATCCGGAATGGATTCTTTTAATATCTAACCTTGAGACTTGAATGCACAGACAAATTCAACCTATCTATGCATCGGATACATAAACTTGGAACATGTTTTATGCATCAGATTTGCTGATTTACTTCCATTCTTGCGTTTGAATTATATTTGGATGTAGATATTTCGATTTTTGAACGAACAAACAAAAATAATGTTTCCCTTAATTTTTATAACAACCGATGTAAGTGATATTTTCTTGAATTCACTCTCGTAAAAATGCAGTCTGTTTCAGCTTTCGTGTCTATCTACATTTCCAACGATAGAAAGATATGACAAGTGTAGTTTAGTTATTTTGAGGTCTCGTTTTGAAGCAATATTAAGGCTTTTTTGGGACAGACCTTGTCATTTTGAACCAGGGTCAAATGATCAGGACGACACCTGAGCCGGCATCTCCCTCTCCACACCACACCAGTGGGAGGAATTTTGACCTTGAAGAATTAAACGCGTAACAGACCCTTTTAAACGACGTTTCTTCGGTGGAATCGGGTCTCGAACTTGAAACCAAGGTGCTTAGTAAGTACCAAATTAAGTACTTTTAAGCACCATAGCCAAAAAAATGAAGCCCCTTTGTAAATGTACACATATGTAAACTTGGATGCATGTACAAAGGTCCATGTATGCAACTTTACATGTGGAAACCTCCAAATTTGCTTGTATTCAGTAAAGGTGCAAGTATACAGTTTACCTGGATACATACAAAGGTGTACTTCCTAATCCAGGGTTATTTTCTATTTCATTATAATTGCCTGACTGATTTAACTTGCAAGAGGCCTCCTCACACGACCGTTCTTGGGTGGAATCGAGTCTCGAACCTGAAACCCTCCGGTTCCAAAGCCGAGACCTTACAACCGGGCCACTGCGGCCTGCACGATATGACAAATTTCAACGAAATTTCATTCATCTTGTTGTTTAAATTTCAGAGTTCTAGTATTCGAAGTTGGATTCTTCAGATTCTACGAATCGCGTGGCAGGGATTCATCGGCAAAAGACACTCGGCAGGCTCAGCCAAAATGCTGCATTCATGCCAAAGGTGAATATTTATCTTCCGCATCGCTGTGACACCCTATTCTTTGGTTTGCCCTTTTCAGAGTTTGAGAGAAAGTTTCGGGGTGACCACTTCCTCTGGTGGCTTCGTTTTCTCATGATTTCATTTCTGTAAGAATCTCAGGTTTTGATCATTCGTGAAATTTCTCTTCCTAACGGTCTTTAAACCAAATTTTTAGATTTCAATCTCATTTTGAACGAAACTATTTCGAGGAAAATTTATGATTGAATATACATTAACTCGATAACTACAAGAAGTAAAGAGTAGTTCAGATAAAAATCGCCAAGTACATTTAACATTCTGTAGTGTACGCACCTATCAAATTTTATCTGAAACTCGATAAAGAGTCGATCGTTTTATCGATCGATATCTTTCAAAACATGTAAATACGATGGTTCAAAGAGGCAGAGTCTGAAATGCGTTTTTTGACAACGGTCGTGGTGTGGAGTGAAGAAGGGGTGACCATTCATGTGTCGTCCTCGTCATCTGACAACGGTTCAGAATGACGAGGTCCATCCCAAAATAACCCTAGTGTTGCTCAATTGTTGCTTGCTAGTGTTGCATCGCCATGAGTTAGAAGAGGTTCAGCCAAAACAGTCCGTTCATACCAAAGGTTAATATTTATCTTGTGCACCGGTGTGACACCTTCAAGTGATACTGGTGTGACACATTCTTTGATGTGACACATTCTTTGATGTGACACTTTCAGATGACACATTCTCTGGTGCGACACCTTCAGAGTTTGCAAGAAAGTTTCGGGTGACCTCTGGTTGTTTCGTTTCTGAAAGAATCTCGGATTTCGATCATTCTTGAAATTCCTCTCCTCTCGTCGAAACACGCACTTCTCCGATGAAGGGAGTGTTTGGGGATAGGAGAAAAAGTGATGAAGGACGTTCGATTGTGTGCTCGTCTTCCTCAGCTGCTGGCAGCTGAACAGTCGAACGGTGACCTCACGGAATGTCTGTCCCTGCCCGGTGGTATGCAGAAAACAGTGTCTATTGGGTGACCTGACTCAACACTGTTCTGATGCTTCGGACATTGTTCGGGTTCGCATTCCAAGCGCGCATCGACAAGTGGTTGTCCTGATAACAAACAAAAAATTGGAAATGTTGCTGTTGTGACTTATGGCACTTTAAAAGCTCGCTGGTCAGTGATCTGCCAGCGATTTAAGCCGAAATGGACTTCTCTTGTTTTTTTAGTAGCACCAACTAGGGCCAAGAGTACGATTTATTAAATGAATTGAGTGTTCGATTTTCAAACAAACTAAAATAAAATGAAGTTGACAATAAAATGAAGTTAATTTCAACAAACAATATTCAACCATATGCTGTCTGCGGGGTAAAAAAAGTTTTCCTTCTGTTAAAACCAGAAGCTTTAATTTTTACATAAAGCTTTTTGCATAAATTAAAGTTTTTACATAAAGCTTTAATTTTTAAGTAATGATGCAGCAATTATCCTACTCCTGCTAATCTCAGACGATAAAATAAAGCTTTGTTGAAATGAAATAAATGCACAGTTTTCAAACTAACCAAAATAAAACGAAGGCGATAAAATTAAGTTAAGAATAAAATGAAGGTGGTTTCAACAAACGATTTTCAACCAGATGCCATCGGCCTGGAAAAATAAGAAACTTTGATTTTTACATAAAGCAAAGCTTTTGCATAAAGCTTTAATTTTTAAGTAATGATTCAGCAACTTTCCTACTCTTATCTCAGACAATAAAATGAAACTTTATTGAAATGTAATCAGTGTGCGTGTGAACTGCAAACGATTTTCAACCAGATGCCATCTGCAGAATACAATCTCACTTTTTTTTTCCTTCTGGAAAAACCTGACTTCACCTCCAATAACAGAGGAAAAAGAAACAGCCCTTTGAGTTCAGATTAGATGCAAATTGAGCCATCCAGTTCATAACAACAAAGAGAAAGTGGTGTGCTTCAGGGAATGGACGCACGCTCTAAGAAAACATGACCCGAAGGCTCAACTCGTTGTAATGGTCTTTCGCATAAAGAACCTCGTAAATTGTTTTAGGTAAAACAAAAAAAAAAGCGTGTATTTATTAATAGAACACTCGCGGCTGTGTTTAGGCATTATTTCTTGCCAAAAAGCGCTTGTTTTTTTCCGCAGCTGAGCTGACGAATTCGATGATAAGCTGAAATCTCGAAATAACTTCTTGCAATAAGTCGAGAGGGCTGTAAAAAGGATAATAAACGAGCGAGTGGAGGAAAGGGGAAGGCTCCTTGCGAGAGAAAGAGGTTTGTTTGTGGAAAGGGATAAAGGCGTATTCCCGTCATCAACGTTCCCAAATCTCGGCTGGGGATTATATTATTCTTGTTCCGATTATAAACAAACATTTAAAAGAAGAAAAAAAAAAAAAAGCAGATCGTTGGCCAGAAACCGGCAAAACAGAATTCTATATTTTGAATCATTTAGAGAAAGGTCGTTACCTTTTAGGTCAAAAGTTAATGAACATTTTATGCTTTCGTGAGGACCATTGTATCGGGAAATCTCATATTTTATTTATTTAGTATTCATTTATTAATATTTTATTTTTTCCATTTATTTATTTTTCTTATTCTTTTATTTGTCTTTCTCTCTACGCTTTCATTTTTATCTCTCTTTTATTTTCCTGTCTTCAAAGTGAAACTATTTTTGACACATTTTATATTTTATTTATTGGTGTTTTATTAATTTATATTTTATTTATTGATTGATATTTTATTTGTTTATTTACTTATGTCCATTTTTATTTTATTCTATTATTCATTTATGTTTTATTTATTATTTGTTTATATTTTATTTTTCCATTTATTTATTTTTCTTATTCTTTTATTTGTCTTTCTCTCTACGCTTTCATTTTTATCTCTCTTTTATTTTCCTGTCTTCAAAGTGAAACTATTTTTGACACATTTTATCATTTACTAATCTTGCTTCAATGGTAATTTTGCTGTGGAATATTACGGAGGCTCTTCCGCTTGAACCCTTTCAACCTCCTCCACTTTCTCCATTGACTGCAGCCTCTTTATTTTTTTGATTAAATTCATTAGCAATAAGTTTGTCTATTTGCCCGAATGCGGCGAATTCGATAAATACAAAATGTAAAGATTTAGAAAAGTAAAATGTTTTTTATTTTTATAACTATTTACATTTTGTATTTATCGAATTCCGAATCTAATCGTCATTCTGAAAAATTCTTCCCGAACGTAGTCGCATACTTCCAGATGTACCTTTTTCTGCAAGGGTTAATCTTAATCGATAGTATGCGAGAAAGTTTCTGGGATTATTTCAAATCAGAACGCTTTAATCGCATTATAACGTACATCTGTATAACTTGATCAAACAGATTCCGTTTGAGATGAATATCGTACAAATTTATTGTGATTTTTGTCGTTTATAATCATTAAAATTGAACTTTCAGCAACAGAATATGCGATTATTCATTGTACGGCATCAGATAGTTGAAAGTCAAAGTAAACACATCTGAAATCAATTCTACGATTTCAGATCTTTGAAAGACAAAGTGAACATGTCTTGTTCGTACTCAGAAGTCAAAAGAGTCGGATAAAAAAAAACCGCAGGAAAAAGCTCTCCTCCAGTTCATTTAAATCTTCCGCCACTGGCGTCGCTCTTCTGCGTAGCTGAGACGCCCAGAGGGCCTGATGCCAGATCTGGGTTACCGAAAGCTTTCCTTCCCCGTCATAAATTGCGTGCTTTATCACCTAATCGACGTCCCAAACACCAGAGAGAAATCGGAACCGATCGATTAATAAAATGGGTTTAGGGTCGCTATATTTAGTCCCAATTTCCTCTCGTTTTGAAGCGATATTTTGGGCCAGAAATGATTTGAGATCGCAGCTTTGAAATGCAAATGAAGGAAATGAGGAATGTTTTTTTTCTTTATCTGCGATTTTGTTTATTTCGTGATATCAGCGGTCGCTTTTTCCAGTGACTGCCTGCCTACTCGTTTTGAAAAATGGCCATTGGATAATTGTTTCCTCGTGCCACACTTCGTCTTTCGGCGCCACTCGCATTTTCGGATTTCTCTAAATGGAACAAAACGTCCAGACTGCGATATTTGTTCCGAAACTCTTGTTTGCTTCGATCCTCTCTCTCTCTGTCTGTCTGTCGAGCGAATGCCCACAGCTCGCGCCTCTGAAACTTGACGTCACTTGTCTTAGACTTTGGATCGATGATATTCAGTACAATCCCTGGTGTTAAGAACCCATGGTCCATCTATTACAATAAAATAAAACTGAATGCGGAACAGTAGTGGTCGCTAATTAAATCTCTACATACATTGCTCCACTCTTTTTTTACCCCGCAAATGACGGAAAATATGCACGAACAGTTCGCGTCACCGCTCTAAATGCACAAAATTGGAAGGTCGTGACATTTTCCAGCGAAGAGAGAAGAACAAATTCCTCTTTCTAGAACACAGCGAGAGGCATGCGGTAAAATTCAAAATCACGAACTTTTTTGTCAGAGAAATTTTCTTCTTCTTACACTGTTCAAGGTTTTTTTTTGTCCAGACTGGAATTAAACGTGTCGCGAGTTTACTGGGGTGTGAAATACGAGCGAACGACTTCTTGTTGACATATTCGAAAAAAAAAGAGACTTGCAGAAGAAAAAGGAAACAAAAGGAGCTGGTTTTTCGTAAAAGAAAATCTTAAACCGTGCTCCCTTGCAGAAGGCCGCCCGTTCTGCTGCAAGGTCGTTCTTGGCACTTCGAACAAAAACACGAACTCGGTTTCACAGCGGCTGGTTTTTCTGGAGGAAAATGAATGGACGATTGACGAGGAGGAAATCATGCGCTGGCAGACCTTGTCAAGGCAACCGCTTGTTTGTTTGTTTGTTGGAACTTGTTCCGCGCATTCTTGTGCTGCAAAGATTTGGAAAAAATTATTCTTTTCCAACTGTGCGGAGCCACACAGCCGGATTTTTCTGGAGATAAGGGATTTGTTTTTCCTTCTCAATACGTCAGTCTGAGTTTCAGACACTGAGAATCTGGTCCAAAACCCCTATGCTGAGAATATCAATGGCATCTGCGCATGAACGTCAACTTGACACTGAAAGTTTGAAATAAAACTATGAAAATTTGATCGAAATATTTTATTTTCGAATTTTAATGCTTAAAATAGTTCATAGAGTAAGTGGACTGTTTAACATCAACACCTCTTCACGCCCCTGTAACCATAACCCTCTGGTTGTTCAAACAGTGTCGTGAGCACGAAGCGGGCGAGATATGTAAAGACGCTCCTGTTCTGTCCGTCTCTGTGACTGCTGTAAAGAC
>JAPMOQ010013356.1:254362-265766 GCA_026543055.1 Argiope trifasciata
AACAACTTGCGAATATGTCGTGCAATATTGTGCGATATTAAACAATATTCCTCAATATTAAACAACTTGCGAATATGGCATGCAATATTGTGCGATATTAAACAATATTCCACAATATTAAACAATTTGCGAATATGTCTTACAATATTGTGCGATATTCCACAATATTGTGAACATTGATCAATGTCACACAAATATTGTGCTATATTTGCAAGGCACAAGAGATGCTTCAGGTTCAGGTCGGGTCTGACTTTTTGCACTCTGATCTCCATCATCGATTGGATCAGAAACTTCGGAATCAGCCTCGATTGTTCTCGTACTCAGGTGCGTTCTCATCGCCGTCAAAACCTGACTGCCACCAATCATGTTCGAACAAAACTGACCGATTGTCCCCCACCAGCTTTCACTGATCCCTACAATGTGATGGCGTCGGAATTGGAATTCAAGACATATAGCAGCGTTCCATTCTTCCAGAAGTTCATCAGATACGGGATAACTGTATCCGTCTCAGTCAGGCGTGGATTGGCTACTGTTTTACCGCATCGAGTTCTGATAAGAGAGCGCTTATTAATTGCGCCCATTGAAACGGCTCTTTTCTTGTGCTTTTAATTCCTTGTGCGTCTTTTGTGCTTTTAATCTCCGCCGTGTTACGGTTTTGTAAGGCGGCTGCAGACGGGCTTTGTTTCTGTTGTTGGTGCGGAGGCAGAGATTGTTGTCCTACAAGGACGTCTTGACCTCGGGGCTCGGTGAAGGCTGCAGGTTTTGCGGGCGGAACTGTCTTGAGGGTTCTATATTTTCCAGTTCCATGCATCGATCCATTCAAAAGGGGATCTTATTTATGTTGAAAAATAATGCTCTAATTTACGACAATTATTTTATTAAATTTCAGTTCATGACATTAAATAAAAGTGACCAGGAAAAGCTATAAAAGTATGTTAAGATATGAATTTTTAAAAAGAATGAGTCTTCAGTTTTAGTTGAAAGACGTGGGATGCTTTTATTATTATATTTTGTTTCACTTAATGTAAATCATTAAATAATAATGATAATGTAATCATTCAGTATAAAATAGAAAAGCAAGATGGATGGAAAGAGTCATAAAACTTTAATAAAATTTAAAAGAAGTAAGCTAAGCGAATATAAAGATCGTGCAACTGCGACCATGAGAAGCGAGAAGGCGAATGAGCAACAAGTTTTTCTTATCGTTACGAATTGACTCCAAGAAAAATAATACCCCCCTCAGACTTCCTTCGATTCCATCCATTCAAAATGGATTTTCCCTTCCGTAGCATGTTTCTACAACTACCGCCGTAAACAGAGACGATCGTCTGGCAGCGTTCTTGTCGTGGACAGACTGTACGTAACGTGTTAATTCGGTATGAGATGGGTAGGATGTCTTGCTTCAGTCCTTGGGTATCCATTTATCACAGAATTTTTAGATACACGAATGTTTACAGCAGAACTGGAAATCATTGTCATCATGAATGATTGGAACCAAAACCTGTGCTACGGGAATAAATAAACGTTTATAAGCATTTTCTCCATCCATTCACAGCTTAATTTTTCTAGAAACACCTATAAATGAAAAAGTATTTGACCCACACGAAAGCTTTTGGTTCATTTCATTGCCCGTATTAATTAAAACACACTATGATATTTTTTTGTAAATACCTCTATTAGTGTTTTGAGATATCGTGTTAACGGTGGAGGATGCTTATGAAAACTAAAATTTTGAGAAAATGGAAGACACATTTTAACTGAAAGATATGTGGATGATAGGTGAGGTCTTCCTCCCCCTAAAAAAGATGAACTGTCTTGGAAAGAGAAAAGTCTAATCTACAAGAAATAGCAATATTAAAAATAATCGCCAATGTGGTCGATAACCAGTGTTTTCAACACGGTCGGAAACAATAAGTAAACAGGGCCGCGGTGGCCTGATGGCGAGGTCTCGACTTCGGAGCCGGAGGGTTTCAAGGTCCTGATTCCACCGAAGAACCGTCTTGTGAGGGAGTCTCTTGCCCGTTAAATCTGTCACTCCAAGCATCCTCCCGATGGTGTGATGTGGAGAGAGAGGGTCCTCTGACCTAGGTTCGAAATGACGAGGTACGTACCAAAATAGCCCTCGCATTGCTTTACAACGGGACGTTGATATCACTGAACTAAACTGAATACTTTGAATCTCAAAAAATAGTGTATAAAGTATCCGGATAGCTTGAAATATTGCTCGGAACGTGGACAGACGCCCTCCTCGCTGGCAGGAAGAACTGGACTCTCTGATCCTCGGATTCGATGCTCGGGGGGGGGGCAGACGAATGTTGTTTGCGAACACTTCCACACGGAGGCAGAGGGATCATCTCGCCTGTGAGAAAAGAATTCCGCCCCAGTTGGCGGCTGGAAAGAGGCTCTCTCCAGCCTGAATAGGGAACATAGAGCTGACATACTGATAGACGAAGTGCAAACCTACTTTGGTGTAGGATAAGATAAAATCACGTGACTTTGGGACAGATTTGTGTTCTCTGTAACCGCATTCTCCGTTCCCCATTATATTTCAATGGTAGATTTTCCCCCGCGTTTAGCTGTTGGAATTTAATGCTTATTTAAGCCATGGTTACCTATTGCTGTGTAATTAGATGCAAAGAAAAAGTTCTTTATCATTTCACTGGTATTTCCAATCAACATATTCTGTTTTAAGTCAATTTAAAATTTCGTAACATCGATCGCTCAGTGATTTTGGTGTTATAACTGAATAATATTTCACAGTTTGGTTTAGTTATTCTATTGAATTTATCTAACATTAACATTAAGCTTCTTTTAAACTGATGTGACTGCATTATATTTTGCTACTTGCTTTATTTTAATCTCGAATCTGTTGCAAGTGCTTGGCTACAAGTTTGGCGTGAATTTTTCTCGCCAATATATGTGTTTACATAAACATTATTGACCGATTCATAATTTGTGTTTATTTTAATGCTAAGAAACCAGTTTGCTTAGTTTTCAAAGAATATAAAACTGTTTAGGAAGTGTTCACCAGAAATGAAAACTGACTGGACCCAATGCCGAGAAGCAAAGCGTTGCGCGGCAGTTTCTTAACATACTAAGATTTGCGATATGGCGCGAAAAAGGTGTTCTTGCTCTCTGATTTCCACTGAGTCACGTGACTCATGTTGCGTACACTTGTTAGGACAGGAAACAAGCGACATTGTGAGTAGAGGTACGAGGCGCCTAGCCCCGAAGGGGCTTATCCTCGGTATTGATAAATAGACTAAAAACCTAACGGTCAGTAAGCTGCAGTGATACTCTGCGATAAAGAGGACAGATGTTACTCGCCTGACTGCTGAAGCTGAAATGAGCCTGATCGGGTAAAAGCTGAGTGGAAGAGAGGGTAGGTGAGGAGGGAGCCAATCATAGAGGTCCATCGTGCGGGGAGTAGGTGGAGGGTTGCACTTGATCCTGGTGAAGTCTGGAGTCTCGGGAGAGGGATAAACTGTTATATCTGTTGAGCCAATCAGAGGATGTTTACTCGGGGTTGAAAGTGGAGGATTAGCCGATGAGGGCATTGAGGATTATAAGCTTCTTCTTTTCAGGATCTTTCTCTTCTTTTGCTAATTTCGCTGCTGTTATTAAACCAGGGAATTCTTTAAATACGGCTTTCAGTTCTTTCAGGGCTTTGATTATATCTTTCATACCTTTTAATTCTGCGAGTTCAGGGGGTTCCAAAGTTGGCTGAGGACTAGGTTTGAGATATTGCTGTTGGGTGGTCTGGTCTTGTCTTGGAGTTGGTCTTGGTTGGTTTTGTTGATATCTTGATTCTGATCTCTTGGAATCAGGGAAAGAATTTTTCGCAATTTCTGCATAAGTGGGTTTCCCGGCTCTGTAAATGAGTTTAGGATATTTTCTACATCCTTTCCAGGCTGCCAGGTGACCTTTTTCACTGCAGTTGATGCACACCGGTTCGGGAATTTTTTCTTTAATGAGACAGTCTCTAGTGGCATGCGAACCTCCACATTTTATACATCTTGGGGTCATCTTGCAGTTACGGGCTGCGTGGAAAAATCCTGAACAGTTGAAACATATGGTGGCATGAGGTTTTTTCCTGTATGTTTCTACTTTAATTTTCAGGTGGAGCAAGGTCGTCTCATTGTAAATATTTTTTGCGATCAGGGTTTTCTTGATTTCGACAAGGAAGAGTGGGAATACAGAATTTTCTCGGAAGTTTTTAAGTTGCGAGATTCTTGCTATTTCGTAATTTTTATCCTGTAGGGCGCTTTTGATTTCATTTATATCCGTGTTACCAGGGAGTCCCCTGATGACAATTTTTAAAGGCCTATCTTCTGCACTTTCAGAAAGGAAGAAATCTTCTCTGGATTCTTCAAGTAGTTTAATTATCTGTGTTCTTTTCTCTTCTGTGGCTGGCTGAATAATGATGGAGTTGTTTAGGAATCTATTTGTAGTATCTGGGAAGGCTTTAAAAATTTTCTGCAGGGTCAGGTTATAGTGATCAGACAGTTTTAGATTTATGGTGGGAATGTTGTTCTTCTTCTCCTTGTCTTCTTGTAACAGGGCGTAGAACTTGTTGTTCGTTCCCTCCATTTATATATCAGCTCTATGACGGGGAAGGGTTGGCGACACCTGCGGCTTCTAAATGATCCGTTTCCTTCCCCTCTATCGTTGGATCTTCTGGTAGGAACATTTTCCATGCCCACTTTGTCACTTGAAAGCGGTTCCATGCGATTCCTTCTCGAGGGCGATTAGGTTTTCCAAAGACTCGAGCCTTGTTACTGCCTCGAAGAAATAAATAATGTGGTAAATTAATTCCACGAGAGGGCGCTTGGCACTTCTTCAGAGGGGAGAGGGCAGAGAGAGTTCCATAGACCGAGAGGATTCGGACCTTCCGCTGAGAAGGGTCGCTGTAGAGACAGGATTCTCTTAAGGCCTTATCAGACGGCAAAATATCGTCTGCACTGTCCGTCAACAATTTTCCGTTTCTACCCTCAGAACCGGTCAAGCAAATTTCATAACCGACAACTTTTTCTAACCAGCTAGAAAATGCTGTCGATAGTAACGGAAGTATCGTCCGCAAAGAAAATTCAACCAATCATAAACTTTGACGTCACTTTCGTTGTCGTTTGCTGACGGAAAGTGCCGACGATATTTGGCCGTGTGATAAGGCCTTTAAAAGAACCAAAACCGGAATTCTTGTGTTAAAGCATTCATCTGCAAGATGCCACGCGTAGGTGGAAAATAGCAACTGAACATATCTACTGTTCATCTCCATGACATTGCAATGAATTCTTCATCAATGAAACTTCATTGTAAAAATCATCCTTTTTTTAATCATTCAACAAACGAATGATCTAAACCAGTGGAATGATGCATTAAAACCCATCACACCCACATTCATATTTCAAAACACATCTTCGTCATTCCATTCCATTAGTTTTTATTATTATTATTATTCAAAATTGCTGACTCCAGTCACTGCAGGTTACCACAGCAAGGCCAGAAACAATCTCGCTCTGCCACGTCATTTGCAACAAATCAAGTTATTACTAGAGTTAACAGCCACATTATTACAGTGAATGAACAGAAGAATATTAAAAATGATTTATCATTGAGTTTAACAATCCTTTAACTTATGCAGTCAAGTCGTGGCAGGAAGACTGCCGTTACAGGCTCCATTTGAAATCTGCCGAGGGCGTGATAGTTATTGAATCGAACTCAAATGAAAAGGAATCGATTCATAATTCACTCGTAATCGGATTCATTTGAAGATGTCAGATTACATTAGAAACGCTGGTTATAGACCACATTGGCGAATTTTTTTATCGTTATTTTTTGTACTTCTGACTTTTTTCTTTCCAAAACAGTTTTCTGGGAAAATCTGGCCTATGATCCGGGGGCATTTATCTTTTCAGATAGTCTTTCATTTCAGTTTCCTCAAAACTTTTGTTTTCATACGAGTTCCGTTAAAAGGATATTTCAAAAACTAACAGAGGCACTTGCATAAACATTTCAGCGTGTGAAGGCAGACTTGAATTTGTATAATATGGTTACATATGCACATACAGTCCTTTTCATTTCCTGCGCTTTAATTTCGATTTTGTGTCGGGGAAACATCCGTGTTCTTTTTAAAGTCAATTTTAGGAGTATCTTCGATTCAAAAAAGAAAAGAAAACCATCTTTTAAATGCTGTTATTGAATTTTCAAAACTCATGCTCTGGATTTGACATGTTTAGACATGCCGAAAGAAAACAGCATTTGGAGTTGGTACAATGGACGACATCGAAAAGGTTCTCCGATCTGTGTGAAAACCCATTTACGGCGAAGGCTCGACGTTTTCTTTCTTTGTTTGTTCTCCTTTCTGTGTTTTTAAAGGAATTTTTGTTTCGCAGCTTTTACTGCCTTCAAGCTTTTCTCGCAGCTTTTACTGCCCTAAAAATTCAACCCGGAGTATAAAAGAACTCGCTGCTGGATGCTTCCGGAAGAAAGCCTCGTCGGAAGGATTTTCGAGAATAATCTCTTCCGAATCGCTGAGTGTTCGGATTACGAACAGAGTTCGGAGCTGAACTCTTTTTCATTTGTTTGTCGCGCTTTCTTTCCGTAGGAGTCAGTGACTCCTTAATACCCCGAATCGGTCGTACATGGGAGACCAACTGTGGTCGGCCGACTTCGGTTGACGACGTGCATCTTCTTTGTCACTCGTCAGGCCTGCTGACTTCACGTTTTGAAGGCTGAAAGAGAGGAGAAAAACCTTTGTTAAAAGTGGAGAATAGTGTGCTGAGGATGCCAATAAAGATGGCGGACAAAATAAACAAACACTTCTATTAAGCAGAAGGTATTAAGAAGTTTAGGTTACTCCTTTATGCATTAACATTACGATCTTAACTGATAAATATTGTAATTTTAATTTCAATTTGAGATTTATTTAATCTGGAAAAGAAAAGAAACTATGATAAAGTAAAGAATAGTGTGCCGAGGACGCCAATAAAGATGGCGGACAATTAACAAACAATTCTATGAAACATTTATGGTTACCACTTTATGCATTGAAATTACTATCTTTACTGATAAATATTGTAATTTTTATTTTAATTTGAGACTTATTTAATTTATAACAGATTTTTATTTCAACACGTTGACTGCCAACAACGAGATAACTCGTACCGTGTTTACTTGCCATTTTCTGCAGCTACGAATAAACTCGTGGTATATCAGTGCTCATATCGACAGATGGCTTCTGGGAAAATAACAAAAAAATCAATGCTGGCTTGCATGAACAGAAAATTTATTAAAAAACGAGCCAAAAATATAATTATAAAAGTTAATTCAAATAAGTTAATGTCGTTTTAAACCAAATTTCTGAAAATTGCCGTGGCTTTCAATGTGTTAATTTTTGAAACCTTTGCTATCGCTGCTTATCTTCATAACTTTATTGAAGTTTTTTCAAACAGATTGTTGTGTAAACAGCAAAATTTAGAGCACGCGATGCCTGTCGGCATCTAATTAAGGTACCTGGCAGAATCTTTTAACTTAAAAAACCCATCCTACGGCTTCGATACTTACGGGTGCAAGAATTTAGTAGCTTTGCTAGCACATTGAACATAAGATTCAAAATACATTTACCCAAAATCCATTCTTGCACAATTGCCTACATAACAAATTATTAATGGAACGAATATTACAGTAGCAAAAGAATGACGAGAACTGCGAAGAATTCCACCACGGCTTTTTTTTAACATGAGAGCGCAGATGATTTTGTTAATTTAGATTCCAGACGATTTTTCGATTGCTTTACTAACAATTAAAATTAAATACTTCCTATACGTATTCACATTAAAAATATAATTGTATTTATTATTAAATGATAAAAAAAACTTTCAACTATAATAAAGAACAAAATTTAAATCCTTAATCTTTATTTTTTACTAGCCGCCTTTGACAACCAGCTGGTTCACCATAAGTAATGCGTTCTAAAGTTTTCAATTAAATCACATATTCATTAGCCAAAATTTAAGAAATAGTTAAAGTTAAAAGATTCAATTATTAGTAGTTAAAGAGTCGGTAACTTTAATAATTTATCGATTATGCTTCCAAAATATTAAAAATGTTTCTTTCGGTGATATTGCCAAAATGTTAAATATGTTTTTTAAAGAAAGCGGAAAAGGGAAAAAATTATTGAATTAATGATACAGATATTGCAAACGGTTATAGAAATAGTATGCCATTAAGTCGGGATTTCAATGCATATCCTGTCTAAATTCAAACAGGTTTACTGTAAATAAAGATAATTTATGGAATTAATGTTATAGATATTGCAAAAGATTATAGAAACTTTTGCTTTGCCTTTATTTTTTTAGAAAATATCACATTTATGCTTTTTTTATTTTATCCAGTCAAAAAGTTATTTTATCCAGTCTGAAAGTTGCATATCTTTAGATTTGATTTGCGAAGATAGATGTTGTTTTTTTGTTTGAACTTCCGGCATTGTTTTCTTTTATTTTATCTAGTCACGTGCTAAAAAAACATGGTTAAAATATTTCTTTAAAAATTCGTTAAAAATAGAATCCTGAGTTATACATTGAAACACTGATACCATTAGAAAGCTAATTTTTTAACCCTTAAATTGATGTAAAAATCATGTTTGTCCGATAATATTTTCGGAAGTTATAGCGGAAAAACGTAAAAAAGGCTCCTAGATGCACATTCCCGACCTCCAAGGTATACATGTACCAAATTTGGTAGCTGTAAGTCCAACGGTCTGGCCTGTAGAGCGCCAACGCACACACGCACACACACATTCCGCTTTATTATAAGTATATAGATTATTTTTCATTTAATATCTTTCCTAAAATAGTCGTAGTTCGTGTACAACTCAACTATTGTAAAAAGTAGTTAACAAAAACAGAATTAGGGTTGCTAGAAGAACGTTCCGTTGGGTTGCCATAATGGCAAAAAACTCGGGGAGGGGACACTATGCTTCACGTCAACTGAAACTTTTTAATATAATAAAATATTCTTTTAGGCATCTGCAGGCTAAGCAGCAGTTCCTTTTATTCATTTGTCCATTCATATTTTCGCAGCTGCTGGTATAACTCAGCGCGGTTTTATCGTATATATTGTAATGATTCAGCTTCTCCCCGGCCGGACCATTGTGGTTTCTTTTTCACACGTTCCATAATTGCTAATTCCAGACTGGTCTCATCAATGGCGACATTTTATGGCGATGCCATTGTTTACTGATGGACAGGTGGAGAACCTTTCTTCCAAGAACGGACATCTAGCCCCTTAGAGGGAGTCCAGATAAAGGACCACCCCTTAGAGGGAGTCCAGATAATCGTGTCTGCGACACAGATGTGCAGCCTGCTTTGTGGACCACGAACATTCCTGCGGTCAACTGTAGACCAATGAAGTTTTTGTTGAACGACGATTGGAGAATCGGCAGCCCAAATACTCCAATGTGAATGAGAGGTGGAGTTGGAAGGAAGAGAGAAAAGGGGAGGCTTTTGGAGAGAGAAAAGAGAAGGGACGAGGAGGTTTTTTTGGTGAAGAGGTCAAGAGGAGAGATCGGTGAAAGCCGAGCGTTCCAGAGAAGATTCCACCCGAGGAATTCGGTGGATTCCTGGAGCTAACCCTGGTACCAGAGTGAGATTTTGACGGCTGGTTAGCTGTTCTCGTGAGTTCTCCGAAATATTTCGAGAAAATATTTCTTGTGGTGTTCCACATAGAACCTTTCATTTAACATAGATGATAAATAGTATTTTTTTTTCTGTAAATTAAGTTTGTAAATAAAGTAATTTGATTAAAACGCTACCCTTCATTTGATCGGACCAAATCGAGAAGTTACAATACCGACAGCATGAGTGCTTTGGAAACACTTGCTCATTTCTAGGACCATATGCATCTAGTCGGTTTAGAATTTTTTTTTGATCTGCGGTTACTGCAAAACAGAGGATTCAATATAATTCTCTTCTGGGTTCCGGGTCACGTGGGCATATTGAGCAATGAGGAGGCTGATGCTGCAGCTAAATCTGCATCAACACCTCTGTCTCAGAATCTCCCATATTGCGACATTAAAAAGTCACTTTTTTATCGAATTTTTAGCACATGGCAAGAATCTTGGGATCAACAGATGCAGAACATTTCATGAAACCCACCATTAGTTTGTGGCCTGTTCTACCTAGAGTTTGATGTTAAATTGGCTCGCCCACGTATTGGTCAGACTTGTTTCACTCACGTGTCATGTGAATTTTAGTGTGAGGCACCTCTTTGTTGAAAGTCCTTCCTTTGATCATCGTCGTTATTTCCATTTTAAGTCAAATTCTCTTAACGTAAAAGACTTGATTGGTGAGAAACACCATCGAAAAAACCATTAAATTTTTAAAATCGATTGGATTATTGATAAGTATTTTACTTGCTTTTCTTCTTCCTTGGTTGACATTTGCTAATCGTATGTGTTCTGTGTTTTAAAACCTGTATCGTTTTTTTTATCTAAATGGTTTCTATATTATTCTTTTAATTCAACAAAAGTCTGGCGCATCTTAGCCAAGAATAGCTCTTGTGCCAGTAATCACAAAAACCAAAGCCAATCGTAACTGCTAGCTTGATTCGCAATTCCTTGATTGAATGAACATTTCCGGGGGCAAATCATAGCTGTGACCCACCTTGCAATGCGTAAAACGATTTGCATTCGATCTGTTTGAATCTTGTCTACTGTAAAATGTTGATCCGCAGCGTTGTCTCTTCCCAAGGATCCAGGAAGAAAATTCAGAGATTGATTCGTCATCTCGAAGGAAACTGAGATCTGTATAGATTCCATGAACATTATTCCCAAGAGTAGCACTCTACACACACATTTTTATTTTCTGTTATTTTTGTGTCTGTACACAGCGTTTATTCGTACTTGTATTTCTTTTGTGTGTGTTTTGGTATTCTCTCTCTTTCTTTATCTGTCCTCTATTCCAGTTTTTGTGAGTATTTTTATTATTATTTTTCAGAATCTTGTCATCACTTACAAACTACAAGTTTTTTTCTGTTTTCAGTTCCTGCATGATATTTAGCTTAATAAACCAAATCTATTTCCAAATCTGAACTTCAGTCATTTCCTTCGGCTTTTGCTTTATCCAATATTAAAAACCCTCGCTCTATTTCAATCAACAAATGTCAGACGTCGAACAACAGATACCATATAAATTCTTTTTTTTTTAATTTGTAACAATGGCGTGCAAAAACAAATCTCTGAAGTGTTTATTCGGGCTTTGACAGCTCCCCACATCTCCTCAATTATGGAATGTCAAGCCAGGGTCCTACTGCGGGCAGTTTCACAGATTTTGTCATAAATCAGACCTCCGACCCACTGGGGGACACACTCCCCCATAGCCAGGGGGATACGTTTCCCCTCCGACCC
>JAPMOQ010013356.1:291040-321328 GCA_026543055.1 Argiope trifasciata
TATATATATATATATAAGCCATTACCTGAGTCATCAAAAATTAAACCGAAAATAATAAAAATTTAATTCGGAATGAAACAACAAAGTGTAAACAAAAATAAAAGCCAAATGCAATAAAACCTATTTCTGAAACAAATGTAAATTAACGTAATTAAGTGAAGGAAACAAAAACTATTTTGTTTGTTGTAATTTTGATTTGATTATATATAGGAAGAGTGTGAACTACTTGTAAGAATTGAAAAATAAAATCTAAATCAAAAGTAATATGGTCCGAGGTATCGAATGACTACGTCCAGTAGTACGATTTGACATTTTATTTTTTCTAATTTTTCCCTAGAACTTCTTTTGCAGTACTGCCTTCTTCTTCTTGCATGCAGCCGACCACCCCACCACCATTGAACGTAGCAGTATCGACAGGATTTGTTGTGTTCGACTGCTGAAAAAGTATTGTCTAACCTTACACGGACCGAACAGTCAAACTAACATTCATTTCGGGGTAGTAAATAGTTATCTTCCTCCCCACCTGCACTTTCTCACACAGTTGGAATAAAACTATCCATCTTTCACATCATATCCTTCAGGGTTTCGAGATTACCTGGTAGCATCAGTACTGCACTTGAATCATTGTTTACAATCTTCAGGTCCTTCCTTCACTCTGAGATCTCCATACATTCCATTAAATCGTCGTAAACCGTACCCATTTCTCCGCAAATGCATTTATTTTCCTGCGTTCTAGGCAGGAATTCTCCCATGTGCAGTGCTGCCTTCTTGGGATCAAATCCGATTGTATTTTTCTACAACACCCACTCTCTCTTTGACTCATACGTTGAGAGGGGGAAGGAGAGAACGTTATGAGTTTACGTCAGAACGTTGAACTTCGTGCTGTGTCGATCCCCCGCAGATTTGGCTCTGCCTGCTTTCGTTTTGAAACTACGAAATAAAGAAAAACATTCGAACGATTCCATCTCCACCACCCTACGGATCGTACGGGTCATCGAAGAACGGGCAGGTCAAAAGGTTCGACGCGATGAGCAAAGAGGCTTTCAGCAAACTGGCTTGCTTTCAACACTATTGATGTTCCTTTAGTGACGTGAGTCAATTTGAATGAAATTGAACCAAAACAGTTAAGACTCTACACAAAATCCTATTTATTTAATAGGGAAAATGTTTGGAAAATTGGATAAACTAGGGATTTTAAGTATATTGTCAGTTGTAATACAAAATGCCATAAATACCAAAAAAATTATTTGAAAGTCTAATATATTTTTAAAAAGAGGAAAATTGGTAGTAAATTTTAATGAAATTGAATCAAAACGGTTGATTCTCTACACAAAATGGTAATGCAGCAATAGCATTTTTCTTTGTACACAAGTTCGTAGAATACAATGATATGAACCAGCATCTAAGAAAGAATTTGAGATGCAAAGAAGTAACGGGTAAGAAAATATTTATTTATGCACTTTTTTTCCGTAAATTCACAGCTTAATTTTTCTAAAAAAACTATCAGCGAAAAAGTATTTCTCCCACAATAAAACTTTTGATTCATTTCATTGCCCATATTAAGTAAAACACACCCTGACATTTTAATGTCAATACATCAGTTTTTGAGATATCCTGTTAACGGTGGAGAAGGTTTATGAACATGAAAATTTTGAGAAAATGGAAAAGAAAGACGCATTTTGGCTGGAGAAAATCTGTGACCCTGGATGATAGGTCAGACTGCTAGGTTCAGTGGTTGCGGGGTGGTTGGCAGTATACAAGAACACTCTTTCACCGCTATTCGATTTGGAGAAAAAAAATACAAACATCTATCTGCATATAATAAATGATCCTAAACTATAGAAATTATTTTCCTAAATGACACAAATCATAACAAATAAATTTGCAATGAATGCGTGCGTCTCATCGAATGATATGAATTCGTTATCACCGACTCAGACAAAGGAATCAGTTAAAGCGATTACGATGCAGGCCGTCTTAATCGATTGACCCAAAGAGGCGTGCGGAAATGGTGGATCGTCTGCTTTTATTATGATTAGTTTTTCTCCGTATATTAAGACAATGCAAAAATCGTGCGGTGTTTTTTTTTAAATCACGGAACTTCACGGGGAATGCGTAGAACGTTTTAACCGAGTGCATAAGATCATTTTCCGAGGTTCGCAAAAAATCATTTTTACGCTCAATAAATTTTGTGTCGTTGTAAAAGGTTTTCAATTGCTTTTAATGATATTTTTTGTAATATTCCGGCACTAACTGAAGCGGGAGTGACGGCCTCTCATGTTATTATTATTATTTTAATATTTTTAACGTCTGAAAATCAGTTACATTATTTAGATGGTTATAGTGTTTGACAAAAATTAAGAAGAAATCTGACACTTTGCAAGTCTCTCATAAAAACATCATTTCTTGTGATGTCTGACTTTGAAGCAATTGAAGATATCCGACTAGTTTAAAAACATTGGTAATCGATCACACTAACGATTTTCTAATTGTAATTTATTTTGTTTCAGACCCTTCTCTTTCTAAAACAGTTTATCTTTTGTATGAAAAGGAAAGGACTGATCTATCATCCAGGATCGCATATTTTGTCCAGTTAAATTATTTATATATATATATATATATATATAATTCTTCTTAATTAATTGAAATCTGAATTAATTTAGCCTTTTGTTTTCTTTCTCCGAGTAAGAGTGTCTCTTAAGTATCGTTTTTAATTGGCGAATAGAAATCACTCGTTTAAAATTCCTTATTGTTTTATTGGCGAAAGCTGAACTGGAATAAATTCCGCCATTTCGTAACGTTCGTTGCATACCATTGAATAAAAACTTCGAATTAACTTCCTCCGCCCGTTTTTCAATTAGAAGCCATGACACGGAAGTTAATAATCTCGCTGCCAGCATTTTTATATCTCAATCACCAGAAACATTGCGAAACATGCCATTGTCTGATTCTTTTAAGAAAAAACCCTGACCTTTCGGAGGCAAACAAATCAGAGAAGGACCTCAGCTTTTTCTTCTGCGGATATAATTAATACTCTCGATTGCACGTGTTTTTTCCAAAATTTCTCACGAACTTTTTCCAAACAGCCGTTAATCGGATCATCCGAAGTTTTTTATTTTATAACCGATCCCTGAAGCCCGTCTCTTTTCGCTACGGTAATCGTTTTTCTCCACACTATTTGCGTTTTTTTTTTTTTTTTTTTTTGTCTCAAGAGATTTGAATGCGTGATTGTTTCTGGCAAATAATAGCAGCGGGCGATTTTCTTCCGGGTTGAGATGTTCGGCATTCAGAGCGTGCGGTCTGCTGGATGAAAAAACAACTCAACCCTGAGTTAAATTAAATTAACTCTTATCAGTTGAATAACTGTTATTTCTCCAGAATGAACTGTGTTTCTTTGTTGAGGTATCCAACTACATTCGAAGGAAAAATTCTATCATTCTATTATTCTATGTGATGCAAAAAATACAATATTTTCATGGTTGAATTTGAATTTAATGATATTAAATTCACAGTAAAGAATTCATTAAACGTAAAGAAAAATTGTATGCAGAAATGAAATTGATAAGTAATTTAATAATGAAACTGTAAACAGTATTTACATCGTAAAATTTTATTTAATTAGCGAAATGTTGAATTTAAAAAAAAAGCCGATGGAATGAAGCCATCTGAAACAATAGTGAATCGGTATTTTTGCATTTGACTGTCGCCATTCCATTTTAAGTAATTAAGAGGAATTTCTGTGCCATGCATGTTAATGTAACGTAGAAATGATCTCAACATTAACTACAAACTTCTTATGAAAATTACTTTCATAAACTTAAAAACACTTCTAAAAAATAGTTTAATTGGAATTACAAAATCATGCATAATTTTAGTCCAAGTAAATTTTATATAACGTAATAAGGAGAAAATAATAGAAAATATAAAAAATTAAATCGCTTGGAATATTTCGATGTTTAACATCTTAGAAAAAAATTCTATTCTAAAAAGATGAAGTTAATATCTCTGGCTCGGATGTTGGAAAGTGGAAAAATAGGGCCTTGAGACTGTTTTTTTAATATAAATTTATTTGGAATGGAATCACGCGGGATGAACAGAAATCTTCATTAACAATTTTATTTCACTTCTTCAAAAATAAAGACAGCTAGAACATTTCAACAGCATTTAAATCTAATTAGAACATCACTGATTGTGGGAAAAGTAATTAAATTTTTTTATTATGGGGGGGGACTGTATATCCATCAAATATTCATTTCCTCGAATAATTTCATGAATGCGGTTTAAATTCAATATGAAGATATATTTTGCCGTTAAAAAAAAGAAGAGTAAATTTTATTTTCGTTCATTTCAAAATCTCTTAGGGTAAAGAGTGTAATGATGATGATGATGTCGTGTCCGTGTTTCCACGGGAAGGGAGTGCAGCAGCTTCTGAGGGTAAAGACCCCTGAGCACCCAGAAGACAGAAGTCTGACTTCTAGCTCATAGGAAGGCGACACACGCATTCACTTACACAGCCCCTTTTTACAGGGGGGCACATTCACGCATCTCACAGATAGAACACAGAACAGGGACGTCCAGATCACGGGAAGGCACGCTACCCCTTTGCCATGACGTGAAGAGTGTACAACAGTTCAAAATCTGAATTTCTGTTGCATGTACCTGTGCCTTTGTCCGCGAATGGGTTTATTATTTGTCCGAAATCGGGGCAGTACGTACCGAAAGGAATTTCGAATGTGGTTTATTTCGCAGCTCGGCCGGAATGACACGGTTCGAGCCAACCCCCCTCTCCCCCTTCGTGTTCGGCAAGGTCGCGTCGCTTGTCTCATCGGCGACCTTGGCCCTTCTTCGGCGGTTGCAGTGCGCAAACCACGAGACTCGGTTTTTATGGCTTGTAATGATTTTCAGACCGTGCAGTCGATGTCAAATGAGATTGTTTTCTTGGAAATGCGAAAAAATGATTTAAAAAAAAGCAAATAATTAGAAGCGGTGGGAAGGAAGTGAGTTGTTTTTGTCGTCCTTGTGGTTGAGAGGGGAAAAATGTTGCAAATTATTAACTTGAAAAAATAGGAGTCCTTTTCATTTCCTGTTTTGCACGAGCACGCTTGCACAATTATTTTTTTAATCAATTCTGTTTCGAAATTTTAAGGTAATAAAGGATATATAGAAAAAAATCTAGTATTATTGAAGAAAGGGATTTGTATCTATGCATTGTTTGTATTCTAAGATAAAAGTTGTTTTTTTTAAAAATTATTTGTTCTGGTAGGAGTCGTTAATGTTTTCATCGTGTATTGCAGTTCATTTAATCGGTAGCATCTGAGTATGTTGCTGTAATCAGAATGAGATGTGATACTGTACTGTTGAGCTGCGCTCGTGAATGTCTTGTCTTTGTGTTTGTTCCGTGTGTGAATGTGGTTATGAAAGAAATGTTCCTGGTAGCTTAAGTCCTACACAGATAATAATAATCTACATTCCACCACAAATTTACTTATTTTAAAAAATCATTAACGGCACTGCTTTGCCCGTGGTATAGCATTCAAGAAAAATTAGCTTTCAGCTTAAGTCTAGTCTCCACCCGATTTGACATGGGCATAGCATCAAATGGACACAAAAACATATTTAGAAATGATCAAAAATAGCTACAGAGCAATTTTTTATAGAACGAAACTCGTTGGCAGTTATGTGTTCCTGCCAAGGTTTGAATTCCTTCTTTTGGGGCATATTGAGATTGGAATCGTTTAAAATCAGACGTAAGACACGCATCGCATACGCATCTTGCTATTTGTACATGCGCAGTTTGAGGTTATCGCGCATGTGCGGAATTATTAAAATCTCCATTATAAAACCTTTTTTTTTTTATCTTGATATGATTTCAATGCACTAAAACCTTTCCCAATAAATGCTGTATAAAACGATATCAATATCTCTAAAATCGTTCCCTGTTTCTTCAATGTTTGTGGTTCAAACAAACAGACGTTTTCTGGAGACTTCATTTTATACTATGTAGAGGTTACATCACATGTGAAAAAATGTGATGTTTAACAAAAATTAAGTTGAAAAAGAATAAGTATTTAATAAATGAATGTTTAAAATGTTAAAAATGAACTATAATTCCACATATTAACTTGATTTGTAGATTTTGGTTCTTTTTTTTTCTTTAAGCAAATCTATAATCCTGCCTTTGAAGATATTTGGTATGCGTATTCTAAAGACAAGAGCATAATCATGATCTACTTTACAACAAGTCTAAAGTTCATTAGAATGTACGTTAATTAAACTTTAGGGAAATCGATAGTGCTTTTCGACTACATTTTAAGAAATAAAAATTCTCTAAAAAACGAATCGGTTTTTAAACTTGCAATGAATGTCTTGAATGAAGATATTTTTGAAGATACTCATTTCATTTTGTCCAATTTTGTTTTTTGTTCCCTTTTAATAACATTTTTATTTGATGCGTAATTCGCAGCGATATTTTGACCGTTCCAAAGAAATTCATATTAATTTGTGCCGTCAAACCTTCGATCGCAGTTTTATTTTTTGTAAAGTCTAAAATAAAGTAAAGCGGCACACAAACGCTTTGGGGAATTTCATTTTGTACTATGTATAGATAAAAACTTGAAACTATGAAAGAAACTCTTTATTGTATCTCTTAATTCGTTTAATATTCATTCAGAATACTTAAATTTAATTGATTATTAGTCGGAAATGGGATTAAAATGTTTTTTTTCTTTCAAAATTGATTAAATATAGAAAATATATTTATACCATAAAATCGCTAATATAATTGAAAAGATAATTTTTTGAAAATTAAGATGGTGCCAAATTATTTGTTCTCTAATATTTTCGGAAGTTACTGTCAAAACGCTAACATTTAATTAAAATTTGAAAACCCTCAGGAATAGTCTCCCAAAAAGTGTCTCGCATATTGTGTCATAAGGTTGTTACCTCTGAGAATGGCTTGCATGACCTTTGTTTACTATATAGCTACAAAATATGAACTTGGATTTAGCATTTACACAGAATCCTTTATGTCTCTTCGGCAAGTTATGTGGAGATGGATCCTTTGCAAATAGATGCTGTTGAAATCCGATTTTTTTTTTAAATTTTAGATCATTGTATTATTCCCATAATCATCTCGTAGGTGTAAGCAGTAAGCTGCCCAAGTTTCATTGCCATCGGATGAACAGTTTAGGAAGGCATAAGAGACATACAGACAAGCACTCATTTTTATTTATATGGATATTGAGCAATATTGTGAGTATTAATCAATGTCGTAACATATTGTACAATATTGCGCGATATTATTTGATATTAAACAATATTGTGCGATATTATATATGAAAAAATATTGCAAATATTGATCAATGTCATAAAATATTGTACAATATTATTTGATATTAAACAATATTTAAAAATATTAAACAATATTGTGCGATATTATTTGATATTAAACAATGTGACCACAATAATAAATAATACTACCAATATAGATCAATGTCATACAATATTGTACAATACTTCTGCGCTACTCTTGTGAGTTGAATTGACCTTGAGTTAAAATCGTCCGCTTCCTAATTCCAAAACACACGCCTTTTCTTCTTTCTTTTTTTAAAAGACTTACGATCTTCGATGGCGCGTGTCTTCTCGGGGCCATCATCCCGGTGACTCAGTGAGCGGGGCCCTCCGCTCTCTGACCATGACCTCGTGAACGGATGTCCTCCCCCGGACGCGGCCCTCTTCGAAAAGCAAGAGGAAGGGTCGCCCTTCCCACCAGGAAGTGACGGCCAAAAAAGTGCTGCCCAAAAGAAGAGAGATAATGCGGCGGTGCTTTCGCAATCCCATTTTCAGGGTCCTTGGGGCCTGGCCCTTTAAGGGAGTGGCCCAGCTCTCTCGGGTGGCAACGGGGAGATATTCTTGACCTTTTCATGCGAAAGACAAAGAAAGCAGGGATTGTTCCTATTGGGGGAGGGGGGAAATAAAAGGCTGTAATAAAGATTCAGAGTCCTCGGTAATAACAATGAATGAATTTTTGGCGAAAGCAAGTGAAGTTTCAGGATGAGAAGGTTATTCGACGAGCGAATGAAAGGGTTTTCGTGGTGTTCATTCTTTTTAATTAAAGTGAATAGTTTTTTCTCTCTCCCCCACCCAAGATGAATAGTTTTAATAAATAAGCAATTCACTTAAGATTCAGAGGAAAAAAATTTGAAAAATTGTGCTTTTTAAAAATTATTTTAAACGATAGTTTATTGATGTATTGTCAATTATGATATAAAATACTATAAACACAAAAAAATATGTTTTGAAAAAAAAAGAGAAGAATTTTAATGGCTTTTAACCAAAACGGTTAATACTCTACACAAAATTATAAGGCAGCAATCCCACTTTTCTTTACACACAAGTAATAGAATGCTGTGATGAATAAAATGAATTAATATGTACGAAGCTTTTTGAGATGCAAAGACGTTACGGGTACAAATATTACAGAATGGAACTGGGCATTTTTCTGTACAACTTCTTTGACAGTTTCCACATCCATCTCACAAAACCATAAATCAATCAATAGAAAATGGTTCTGGAGTTTTTTCCACATCTACAGTCTTTTTATTAAATGCAGATTAGTAATAAATATCCTTTAAGAGCAGTCATCTTCTCTCATATTAGTTAAAATGAAATAATTCCGTTCTAATCATCAAAACATCTTTAATTTTTTGCAATTCTAAAGCTTTTGCAAGCTCCTGCTATTAAGAAAATCCTTAATTATAATCTCTTCATTAAGAAAATCATATCATCTACTAATGAGCAGGTTCGTTTCTCCAGGAGCTTTGTTTCGCATCGAACGCACTCACTGATCCCGTGTTTTGTTCTTTCCAGAGTTCCCTGATCGCTCAGGACAACGATCTCTTCCGTCAACTGCTGTCTCTCCACGATTCCATAGCGGAATTGAGAGAACGCCAGCGACACAGCGCCTGTATGGACGATGACTATGACGGAGAGGAGGACGACATCGATATCATCACGGAATGCCACTCCCCCAGTCTGGAGTCCCTGTCCGACCCGGGGGGCGAGCTCCCGGAGACCTCCCCGGAATCCACTCTCTCCTCTCGCTCTAGTCTCTCCGCGAAAAGCTCCGACTTCAAGGCCCGGAAGTACCACAATCCGTGCAGCAGTCATCGTAATCGTTATCGGAAGGATGACGTCAAACAGCGCCAGAGAATGACGAGTAACTTCAAGGACGATTCCAGACCTCTGATCTTCATCGATAAATCGGAGATCTGTTTCCGGTGTCGCAAAATGGCGCCGCCCTATCGGAGATCCAGTTCGATCACCAGCTTGTACTATTTGCACGAAGACATGGAATCCTATGATTCCGGGATCCACCTGCAAGGATCTCACTCTGACTCCGATCACGAGATTTTCGTGTGACCGAATCAACCTGCAAGGATCTCACTCTGACTCCGATCACGAAATTTTCGTCTGACCGAATCCACCCGCAAGGATCTCACTCTGACTCCGATCACGAGATGAGATTTTTGTGTGGCCAAATACATCTGCAAGAATCTCACTCTGAGTCCGATCACGAGATTTTCTTGTGACCGAAATCACCCGCAAGGATCTCATTCTGACTCCGATTACGTGATGAGATTTTTGTGTGGCAAAATCCATCTGCAAGAATCTCACTCTGAGAGCGATCACAAGATTTTCGTGTGACCGAATCTCTCGACTCGGATTTGCTTCTGCTGTTTTTTTTAAAGAAATCTTTTAGAAAATACCTCTGTGAGAATGTATGGGAATATTTTTGTCAGTGTTTGTCATTATTTGCTGAGATTTGCAGGTGCATTCGATGTGACATTGTTTGTTCAGAACTTCTTCAGATTTACTTCAATTTGTGAAATACTTGTCAATAATTTTTCTAGACATTATTTGAGTGACAGATATGACGATGAACTGCTTTCAAAAAATATTGAACATATGTATTATGAGTATTTGTTGAATTGTACAATAATAAAGTATTTACAAAAATTGTTTTTATTTGTTTACTAGAAGTAAAGTTGTTGCAATTTATATCTAGAAGTAAAGTAGTCTTGATTTAGTTAGTAGTTACCTCCGGAAGTAAAATCTAGAAGTTAGTAGTTACCTCTTGAAGTTTTTCTAATAGTTATCTCTAGTAGTTTTTTATTTGTTACTTCTAGAGCTAAAGTCTGTTACAATTTAAATATAAACAGTTATATGTTGGGGTTAGAATGTACTTGGTTATTTCTTATGGCACTTGCAATTAGACAAGCCCACTGTTATGAAGACAGCTATCTAAGTCGATAGTTAGCGTCTGTTGTTTTAGTAGCGCCATCAAGACCCAAGTGTACGACTTTGAGACTCGTTCTCTTGCACAACCCTTTATTACTGGAGGGCGCATTCGCACCTTCTTCTTGTACACAGCCGACCACCCCACCACCGCTGAAAGTAGCAGTATCGACAGGATTTATTGTGGTCGACTGCTGAATAAATAGTGTCCAACCTTACATTGACCGATCAGTCAAACTAAAAACCCTCGTTCTCCCCACCTGCACACTCTCAAACAGTTGGAATGAAACTGTCCATCTTTGACATCCTATCCTTCAGGGTTTTGAAATGACCCGGTACCATCATTATAAATCATTATTTATAATCTTCAGGTTTTTTCTTCACTCTTTCAACACATCATTCCTTTAAATAGGGTTAAGCCGTACCGATTTTTCCACAAATGCTTTTATTTTCTTGCGTTCTTCCAAATCCTTGGAAACAGGCAGGAAATCTCTCATGTCCAGATATTAATTGGATAATAAGTGGATAGTAGCTTCTTATTTTTATTTCCAGATTAGAAATAAGGTAGAAAGTGACTCTTCCTTTTTTGTGCATATACCATCTGTCAAACCATTGCAGTTTTATTTCTTCTCCCAATACCCTTTTTAGTGCACATTCACACCTCTCACAGATAGAACAAAGGAAGTACAACCATGCCCGAACCTGGACTCGAACCCAGATCACGGGGAAGAGAATGTACTCTTGATATAGCAAACAAACAACCCTAAAGACAAATTTAATACTGAAATAGAATATTTTATTTGCCGAAAAGAGAGCCAAATAATTCCATAGTTTTAACCTTGTTCTTTCGATTTTTGCAAGTGTCTTTGAAAGTATTTGTAATAATACTTTTATTTTAATAATACCGAAAATATTTATAATAATACAGAGCAAACTTGCACAGTTCAGAAACCATAATATAGAGAAAATGTTTTTGATTACAAATTCCAAAAATGAATGAATTTGAAAAAGAAAAAGATAAAATGAATCATTTCCGAAATGAGATTCTTGAAATGACATGCGTAGTCTGCGCAACACTCAATGTGCAAGAGGTCGCAGCCAAATTGGATGCTTTACAGTAATTGGCACGGTTTGAAGGAGAGGATGTTTTCACTCCATGTGTTCTTAATGCTTCGGAGAAAAATATTCATCGACTCGTTTCCCTGCTATCATTAAATTATCAATTTAATTTTTTAATAATAACTAAACAAGTAATTTAAAAAAATTATATATGTTTTAATTCAACTTATACATATATTATTTATGATCCAGTGTCAAGTCAGTTATCTCAGAGATTGGCGACGGATTTGGCGATCAAGTAGAAATGACTGGACAAATTTCATTAATGAATTAATATTTGAAAAAGAAACTGTCTTAACATCGAGTGTCATCCATTGCAAGTTTAAAAAATTGCATTTGATCTCGAGTGGATGAATGAAATTATTTTATTAAGGATTGAAAATTCGGATTATACACACACACATACAAGTAATCGACCGTAAAAGCATTAAAAAATTAAATTATTTCGGGAAAACGAACTAAAAAATATTTTGGAAACAAAACAAATTATGTCCGAATCGAAATTAAAATTTAATTCGGAATTAACAGCAAAAAGTAAACAAAATAATACTTATGTATGAAACAAACCTAAATTAAAATAATTTAAGAAACGAAATGAAACTAAAAATTGGAATCGAAATTAAAATTATTTCTGATTCGAGCAAGATTTAAATTTAAAAAACTTAAAAAAAAAACTATCATAGTATTTAGTGAACACTTCTGCAGCTACTACTGAAATACAGCAGAATCTGAATAAATTAGCAAACATCTATTTGCTGCAATTTTGATTCGATTGTATTCTTTTTCACTTATATATATATGTGTGTGTGTGTATTAGCAATATAAGCCATGTGTCATTCCCAATCGTTTTATGCGTAACGAATCTTGATTAGATCGTGAGTCATTCCCAATCGTTTCATACGTAACGAATCTTGACCAGATCGTGAGTCATTCCCAATCATTGGATATTCAACGAATATTTATCAGTTTGAGAGTCATTCTCAATTATTTGACGCTTGACGAATCTTGATCAGTTCTTGAGTCATTCCCAATCGTTTGACGCTTAACGAATCTTGATCAGATCCAGAGATTCTCAATCGTTTTAATCTTGACGAATCTTGATCAGTTCTTGAGTCATTCCCAATCGTTTGACGCTTGACGAATCTTGATCAGATCCAGAGTCATTCCCAATCGTTTGACGCTTGACGAATCTTGATCAGATCCAGAGTCATTCCCAATCGTTTGACGCTTGACGAATCTTGATCAGTTCTTGAGTCATTCCCAATCATTTGATTCTTGATGAATCTTGATCTGTTCGTGAGTCATTCCCAATCGTTTGACGCTTAACGAATCTTGATCAGTTCGTGAGTCATTCCCGATCGTTTGACGAATCTTTATTAGATCGTGCAGTTGAAATCTATGCTGATATGACTGAAACCGTTTTAAAGGTTAAGATTCTGAAAATTTCGTCCGTTTTCCTAATCTTATTATAAGGTTCACAACTTCAATTTCGTTTAGTATACTGACTTCTGGGTTTTTCATTAATTATGTATAACCCAAAATACTCAAATAAGCCTCACAACTCGACAATTCTGACATGCAAAATCCTTTTATATACCATGTCTTAATGTCTGCCTCATGAAGTAGATTTCACGATTTTTACTTAAAGCTGGAAATTTGTGAAATTATTCACCGCACCGGATGCTTTCGGATTCATTTGAAAAGAGGGTGTCGGAAATCCGAAATAGAACCGAAGTGTTGAAAAGCCTCTCAAGACAAATAGCTCTAAAAATACACGATTCAACAAAAACGGAATTTTTTGTGCAATCGAAAAGAAAAGATGCCTGTACTTACAATGAAATCATGAAATATAAGCAATATAAAGTTTCATTTACGTCCGATGGATCATAAATGAAATTTTATTAAAATTTCAATTTTTTCGGACTAACCTGGCGGCACACGTTGACTTCTCAATGATAAGACCGCTCTTGAAAGCATTCGCAGCAACTCCCATCATGACCCACCACACTACGACCCTCTACATGGGAGGCCCATCTAGTCATCACTGGGGGGGAGGCACACACCGTTTCTGCACCCACCAGGGCGGCGAGAGCCCAATACTATGTTACAAATCTATTGTCCTTATACCTATGGAACACCACGGACGGATTATGTCCGACATATAAGAAATGCAGTTATAAAAGTGAGTGACACAGAATGTGAAACTTGCAGAAAGTAATCATTTCTAGATCAATATTGCCTCATAAAGAGAGTTGGCCACAAGCTCTGGGGCCGAATGGTCAAAGCACGAGTTCCAAAACCAGAGTTTGTGGGTTCGATGCTCGCTGTTGTATCCAAGGCACGGATTTTTAGTTTGTTTTCTTAGTTATTGTTTCCTTATGTTCTCTAACATTCTAGACCTTTCTTTGTTATGCAAATTAGTTGTTTCTCGAATATTCGGTTCTTGAATAAAAGCTGATACCCACCAGTCGTGGACAACTTCTCGACCTAGCAAAGTGGCTAGTCGTTACTTTCCTACAATGTACTTGTTTGTTAGTTTAAAGCTGACGGTGTGTTTATTTAAATCTTCGTGACATTAATAATGTCCAAAGAGATTATTTTAAGAACGCTTGTTTTCCCACTGTAGAAGGCAGCGACAATATTGTTGGTAACTAAGATTTGAGTCCAAAAGGTCACCATCGGCTACGGTACAACCCCTCCGACAGGCTTAGTTATCCCACATTATTTCTGCTACCATCAGACAGAGCGAACCAATTATTGTTTCAGAAGCTGCCAATTCTCATACCTCAGGATGCCGGCAAAGGAGTGTGAGGGATAAAAATTCTCCACCCCTTAAAAAAATTCCCCCAAAAACATGCTACTAACTTCTTTAATAACTTAATTACTTATGATAACAAAGCATTAAAGTCAATCCCAAATGACAACCCTAATCCGACAATTAAAAGACCCAAAATTGTTCCGCTCTAAATTACCAATATCCAATTATTACTTAATCCACCTTAACCAATGATACTAAAATCTAATACCATATTGTTCCTCTGCAACGTTAAAATATCGCTCAGTTCTATGTTACTCTCGGCAGCATACTTACCCACTCAATAGTATAGCGATCTCTGATTGCATGAGTATCAACCACCCATCGCAATAAGAGCTTCAACCGCAACCACAGAGAGAAAACTCTCTGTCTCCTCCGTACTCTATCCAAGTTACAATACTGGTGGTGGTGGGTCTAATGCCACTCGGTCATATCAAGTCCGAATGAGCGGAGCTCTTTCGAATGAAGGCAGAGGTGTGTGCCTTTGGTTGTGAACTAGCACCGTTCAGGTGAAAAGACGACTTGGCTCGAACACACACGACACAAACCTTTCGGAGGGGGCGGTCTAACTCGTCCATCCATCCGCGAATGAAAATTGAGATCCCAATCTGAGACCGACTAAGTACCCCTATATGTCATTTGTGATAGGAACTTGGAGGACTTTGCAGTCTCGACCTATTCAACGTGCCCCAACTGCCAATACGCGGTCTCAGATCGAGACGAGGATAGAACTCGCTACCTTTCGGTTGAGAGGCGGACGCTCTACAAAACAGGCTACCGCGGCCACTTAGAGTTACCAAAGAAATTATGCTTGCAATCACAAAATCGCATACCAAATTTGATATATTCAAGTCGTAAAATTTGTGAGCTTTGTCTGCATGTTTTCGACAGAGGGGAGGGGTGTATTCAGAGCCTGACTAAGGTAAGGGCTAGGCAGTTGTTCTGGGCCCCTCCATCAGAGGGGGCTCGGAAATCGAATAGAAAGTTTTTTTAAGAAAATTTTCTTCCTTAATGAACGTTTTAAAAACAAAATATCAGTACATTGTAAACATGGGATCCCTAAAGAAAACTTTGTAGGCCGCTGTGGCCTGGTGGTAAGGACCCGGCTTCGGAACCGGAGGGTTCGAGACTCGATTTCACCGAAGAACCGTCGTGTCAGGGGGACTCTTTTAAGTTCAATCTGTCGGGGCCAAACGCCCTCCCGCTGATATGGAGAGGGTGGTATCACCTGGAAGTATCCGTATGTAAAGCTTATACATGCACCTTTGTACATGTATCCAGGTTTACATATGCGTACATGAACAAAGGTGTTTCATTTTTTTTTGGCTTCGGTGCTTAAAAGTACTTAATTTTGTCAGCGCTTTATCAGTACGCAACCTGGTTTTAAATTCGAGACCCGTTTCCAGATATGAGCCGTTGTTTAAGGGGACCTGTTGCATGTTGCCAGCTCAGGCGTCGTCCTCGTCATCTGACCGTAGTTCAAAATGACAAGGTCCGTTCCAAAATAGCCCTGGTGTTGTTTTACAACGGGTAATTGATATAACTAAACTAAAAAAAAAGATTTTACTCTGGACCCCGATTAGTCTAACTTAAGCCCTAGATACATGGCCAACTCCTTGTAGAATTTCAATCAAAATTTGACAGTTCATAACTAACCAAATATTATTTATCGCACTCATCATATTTTTGAATGATCCCGTTTATATGCAATGGGAAAGACTGGTTGTGATTTGGTTTCCCACGAAATTTAATAGATACCCCCAAAATTGGTTCAGATATCATTCTAGCCTTCCGGTCAGAGTGTTTTTGAAAGAATTTGCTCTCAGAGAAGCAGATAAAATCCCAAAACAGTATTCCTCGAAGAGATCTGAAAGATAGGAATACATAGAAATTTCGGAGAACGAATTTTCCAATAAATTTAATATTTTTTCTACTTTCAAGTAAGTATGAGAATTAAACTTCGATAAAAGCACTAAACTATGTAACAATGCTATTTTTTTTTTTAAATAACTATTTCACATTTAGAAAGATGACTCTTTAGAGTCCTCATTTTAAAAAATTAACGTCCTGTTGTGAGTGTTGTCCTCTATAATAAATCAAATCAAATCATTTTCTAATTGTATGCTGCTGCCATCTACATGTGAGTGAAGGAAGTATTCTCTGTTTTGGTTTTAATTATCCACTCTTAATGTGCATTTTTTTATTAATATTATATGAGAAGAGTTACATGTTGAATTATTAAATAAAAATATTCACAGAATAATGCCACCAATTTCAAGTATTTTATTCATTTGAAATGATTGATAGATTAAAAAAAAACAAATAATAATGCTACAATGAGAGAAAGAGAAAAACATTATTGTTTGCCAACTTTGATTCTTTTAGATTGAAACATATCCTTTTACAAAAAGGAAATTAACGAAGGTATGAATTTAAAAATACTCCGAAAATTTTCTTTCCTTAAAAATATTTTCTATGTCTTGAGCGAGCTTTAAAACATTCTAAAATTCGACATAAAAACTTTTTGCTACGAATTTTTCTTATAGATTAATTACCAACTCTACATATTTAAGACTATTTTTTAAATATGTAAAAATATCAAAAAAAATCTTTGAAGTTTCGAATATTTAATTTCTGAATACCTTACTTCATTTATACAGATAGGGCTTGGAAAAAATATCATTGATTGTTAGAATAATTACTCGACCTTACTATAATTCCCACAGCTGAACAGAGTTGGATGAAATTCAGCACAGGGACAGATTAGAGTCAGGAATAGAGCAGAGGCTACTTTTTTTATTCCGGTTCATTGAGTGGTTCATTTTATAGTAATTAAAAACCAACTGCCAAAAAGCTGAGGCCAAATCCCGCCAAATATAAGTAAGGCTTCGGGGTTTTTTTCCCCCAGAAGAAATGACGTTAGGCTTAGTAGAAATTTCGCCAATTCCTTCAAGCGATTCTGTTTAGTTTTTTAGCGTTTGGTGTAATTAAATTCAATTATTGTTAAAGAATCAACCCCTCGGATTCATTCGAAAGTACTTTTAAATGAAAAGAGAAAAAATAAAAGAAATAAAAAATTTCTAATCTGAGTCGCGTTACCCCAACTACCGTAGGAAAGTCAGACATGTGGTTGCGTTACGCCAACTGGCGTTGAAGGTTCGCGCGTGGTTGTTGACAACTGTGTTTTCGCTTAAATGAAAAGTTTAAAAATGATGTGTTTAATATTTTTGTAGCCATCTCAAACTAAATAAACTGGATTTGACCAGACTTGTTGTTTTGTTTTATTTTTGGTATACAATGTAAGCAAATTGTTTTTACGTCAGTTGTATGTTTCTGTTATTAAATTGTATTTATGTCATATTTTTCGTGCATGCTTATACTTTTAAATGTATCATTTTTAGGTTAGGTTTAATTTTTAAAAAATTGTCATTCTTGACAGTTTTTCGTTCACATGCATCAAAATTTCCACGCAAACAGAGTCGTGCTGGTGATATAGAAATCTAATTTCGGTTTTGAGATTTGAACTGGAGACCAGCACAAATTATTTTCACACCCTGTCGAATCCCTGGAATAGCCAGGAGGTCTAAGATTTTTAATTCGATTAACCAATTCATGTTCCAAATCCCTTGGGGAAACTTGAAACAAATCCCAATAAATAGGAATGATTTCTGCACACGCGCATGATCTTTGCACATAAAAATTTCGATTAAATGTAGAAATTATTTGAAGTGAAATGTTATTTCTGAATTATAAGATTAGGAATAATTAAGAGTTAACTATTGAATTAATGCGGGGAATAATACTCAAAATAAATTTTTAAAACCTATTTTTGCTTTCCATACTCGAATTGAAGACCCGCAAAAATGAATGAAAAACCCTGTTGATCCAGAAAGCAACTTACACAAGAGAGTCTAAAGGGTCTAAATTCTTAATTGATTCGTATTAAGAATCTTATGTTATCGTATTCGTAATAGGGATGCATAATCCACGGTTTTTTTAATAACAAATATTTTTGCTATTGTTATTTTTAAATATTTGTTCCAAATAACTGTTATTTTAATCACACTTTTAATTAAAAATTACTAATTAGAATAAATAATCTTTTTTAATTATAATTAATATTTCATTTATTAAGTAATGTAGGATTGAAAATTTATCTATTTGAGATAAAGTTTTAAACTTGATTTTTTCTCACGACCATTTAATTAATTAATTCATTGGATTTAAGTATTTTCTGAAAAAAATTGAAGTTAAAAAGTATCATTTCTTAAAATGTTTACTTTAATTCTATATTCTGCAAACAGATGGCGCCTGTAAAATGAATGCCGAAAGAAAGTCACTTCACGGGCAATCAAGAATTATCTCTATCGGATACTCATATTGTCAAGCAAGAAATCACTGAAGTCAAGAAATCACAAATACTACAAAATAAGCAATTACTTCACTCTTACAAACGCTTCCTGTGAACAGCACCAATTACAGTGATATGCGGTTTCGAATGATTTTGTAATTCTATGAATAACGTGGTCCATTCACAGATTTCTCCCTTTCCCTTTTACGATTCAATTAAGGGGATGGGAAGAATGGCTGGTCTGAGGTTGAAAATTTTAGGGATGACGAATATTTTCAGAACGGTTATTACGTCACCAATATCAGAAAGTCACAGATACCAGTGATCAATACTTTTCATTGAGAGGTGTGATTCAAATCACACCATGGTAAGGGTGTGATTCAAATCGCACCCTTACCATGATCGTATCGTATTGTTGATATTTCAACTACAGCTCTTGCAATCACAATAGAAAGTTACAATAGATACGATCTATCCAATAGAAGCTCTCAAACAGAATTCAGTTATTCATAGGGATAGGGAAAGTCCCTTACACAATGATGCATTTCTTGGAACAGACCTCCCACTAATAGTTCTGGTGGGGCGGGCAACGGAGCCTATTGTTCACATGTAGACACGTTTCTCCTTTCACAAACAGTCGTAGTTCTGAGCTGTTCAGGTCTTATCGCAAGATAATAACTATTGTTGGAAGCAGTTGCGCGGCTGATCTTATTGTACGAAAACAAGATTTCTTTCGCACTCAAGTCTCCGCAGGAAGATTTTTTAAAAAAATTTACTGGTATTTAACACTTTTATCGATTTAATGATATAGAAATTTCATATTTGATATCATTAAATCGATATAAACACCATAATTACTATATTTTCATGATTGTAATCATTTTATATTCGTATAATTAAATTTTCTGTGCTTAATTAGCATGAGAATACCGTTGCTCGGAATGATAGCTCGTGTTTTTTAAAGCTGTTTTAAAACTAAATGGGATATTTTTAATAAATTGTTAATGATAAATTTTTCCTCGTGAATTTTTTGAAACATCTTTGGCAATACAGAAATTCATCCAAATGTGTATATATATATATATATAAAATTTATAACAGAAAATCTAAATGCTGGCGTCACGTATATATCAATACTTTTGTTTACATAACATCAATTTTATCAATAAATTGAATTGAATTTTTAATTAATTTTGTTAGGAACGTTAAGAGACTGGTAACATCGCAAAAGTCTTTAACACCGTAAACTCTTTTTTTTTTAAGTTTATCAAAGAACATATATTTCTTAGATAAAGCAACAGATTTATAAAATCTTTTTTTCTAAAAAAAGGAATTTCAAAGATTCTGTATTTATTTTACAATATTTTGAAGCATTTTTTTGTTGATTTGCAAATGAGAATATTCATTAAAGGATAAAACTGTGTGAATAAGTGAGATAGATGTATCTTGTGTAAAGTGCAGCAGGAGTTATAATTCCATGTCTCTATGTACATTCTAATGCAAAATAATCCAGATAAATGCTTCAAAGATGCGTGGGCAATAATTTACTTTTGAATATTCAAAAGTATAGCATTCATAATTATGCCTTGAAATAACAATCTGTTGTTTACTCGTATCAAATAAAGAATTATATATTACTTCACTCATATTTTATTACTGATAGGGGTGTTACTTATGAAACGAAACTACAACTGCACATATAAGTAGTAACAGGGGCAGTAACAACCTTAAAATTTGCAGGTTCCAAACTGGAAAGCAATTTTTATCAGTACTTTATTATAATAATTAAAAACAATCTAACAGTCTAATACTACCATTTATCTTTGCAATTAAGGTAAAGATCAATGATAGTGTTTACCTCTCTACTTTCTCTTATGGTTATGTTTATGCAGTGCAGCGTATCCGTATTTCTTTATACTGTTAAATAGAATCAAGTATGCATGAAGCACATCTTCCTATCCAATTAGATTGGAGCGAAAATTGGATACATGTTTGTAATAATGATGTCAAAGCAAAGCAATTTCATTTATCCATTTTTTTAAATGATTAATCAAACTCTCATGAATAGACAGACTGACGGATAATCACTCCTTTTACAAATTATATTAAAAAATTTAATACAATTATATATTTTGATAAAATTACAGGATATATTTAACTTATCTAGTTGCTTTTGTTTTTAGGTATCATGTTCACTTATAACCGATACTGCAAATTTTTAGTTTATATTTAAAATTTTGACCAATAGATATGTCATCAATGATCACCTGCTCTCCGTACTTTTTAAAAGAAAATTTTAGACATTATAAACTTACCTAAATTTATGTGGAATAAAATACTCTTGCATAATATTTTAAAAGTGGTGGAAATAAACGAGAGAAAAAGTTGCGGTAAAATGTCGATTGTTTTAAGTTGTATTAAGATTTTAAAATCACTAGAAAAGTATGCAACAAAAATAAATTCTGGATAAATATATTTGATATGCATTTACATTGGTACAATTCATAAGGTTTTGTATATTTCATTACTTGGAATCATTTAAAAACGAAAATGTAATTATTTTTCAATAGAAAATAATGATTATAAACAATATTGAATTCTCATAAAACAGCTACGAGATGTTTTAGGGCCTGGATAATTAATATCTAAATGGCCAATTATGAGACTCTAATACATTTTTTTTACCTGTCCAACCAATTTTCTGACTAATTTTTGCTAAAAATACCCAGCAAAAGCTAAGAAAACAATTCTCCGTGCAACGATTCGCAAAATGATGTTATCAACTGTCGGGGTTTGACTAAACAGAACAGTCTTCTCATTCACTATTCTTAGAATCCCTTAGATTTTGAAGTAGAGCACAATAAACGAAAGCGATAACATTTGACTTGAATGAGCCTGTCCTACCCTTAGGGACTCTTGACCTCTTGTAAATTTGAGGGAACGCAAAAACTCGTTTGCAGAGCTTCTCGTTTGAAAAACCGATGCGTTTTTGACACAGGTTTCGCATTCCTAGCTTTTCAGAAGTTTCACATGTAGAATGAAACCTTCCAGATCGAAGATGGTAGTCTAATTAAATGAAATCTCCATGAATCTCATGGCATCTACATAATTTTCAATAAAAAAAGGATCTCTTTTACAGAATTTTTTAAACAATAAATCGGACAATAATTTAATTTAATTTAACTTAATAACAAAAAAAAGAGTATCATTTAAGATATACCTGCCCTTCAAATATCCGGTTTAGTCGGTGTCAATAAATGATTAATAAAAAAATTTGAAAAAAAAAAATAGATTAAAGCAAAATATAATAAATAGAAAAAAAGTTGTTTTTTTTTTTCATTTTTTTACTACAAAAAGCTAGAAATCTTTTTTTATATTTTAAGCACAAAATTAATTAAATCATTCCTGATGACTGTCATAAAAAGCACAAAATATCGAATTATTTATTAGTTTTTTTTACTGGAAAATGTCTCATTGATCGGCTGAACGTTTTTCAACGAGAACTATCCTCTTGAATTCTGATACAATTAGTTGACGAAACTGCATATCAATCATTGATAACCGATTGCTGCCCAAAGAAAGTAATTGGTCTTGAAATCCTACAGAGATCCTATCTGCTGGAAACCTGAAATTGTTTCAGACCAATGATATATGTAAAGACGCTGTTATTGCCATAAAATTTACTTGTTCTGTCATTTTCGGTTTCGCTTATAAGTTTAAATAGAGATGTGAATTTTCAAGCTTATTATTTCTATTACTTAGTACTGTTTATTCAAAAAAAAAAAAATTTAAAAAGAAAAAAACATGAAATTTCTTTTACACAACAATGTACGGAAAAAAAGTATTGGGATTTTGCATAATAATTAATAAAAATTTTGGGAGATTAAAAACAAAACAATGACTGTGAAATTCTTTTATAAGTTAGATTCGTAAGACATTTGGACTTATTTTTTGTTTATGGAATACTATGAAGTGTTAGAAATGATGCCTTCTTAAATGAATAACTTTTTTAAATCAATTTTTCATATAGAATTAAAAAGTCAATTTTTCTATAAGAATTAAGATTTAAAATGTGAAAGCAGTAGAAAAGTATTATTTAAAGTAAAATTTCGTCCGGCCACTTTTTCCTCCCCCCCCCCTTTTTTTTAAGTGTGTTAAATATGAAACAAAGCAACGTTTCAAAATGCTTGCTGATTGAAAGCGGCGTGTGGATAAAAGGTTTACGGAAAATCAGCAAATGATTTGAACTTGGGAGGTCCGTCCTTTATTCGCCCTTCCCCTGAGTTACTGGGCCCCTTACCACCTTTTATGACTCGACTTCCGGGAAAAAACACTATCTGAAAAGAAGGATCAGTATCTTACGTTTAAATAGGCAATTACTAAACACACGTGAAGACCAATATGTTTTTCCCTCACCAATTTTTCTGATATTTGCAGTTTTATTTTGTTTTCGCCTTTTCAAGTTTTTGTTTGAAATAAAAAAAAAAATGTTACCAGAATAATCTTATTTTATTGTTAACCACATCTTAAATTGATAATTTTTTAAGAATGTCTTAAAACCTGCTGCAGATATATTCGATTCACAAATCTTGATTATGATTATTGTAGATTTAAATTTAAAATATAACTTAGATGACTTAGTGTAAAAAAAATTAATCAAGCTAAAATGCAGGATTTATGGAGACTATACGATTTTATGCAAAAAAGAGAGTTAATAAAGCAGTCTTAAAAAATGTATTTAAATGATAGATAGATGCTTATTAATAATAGTATTTGTTGCTTGTAATATGATGCCATTGCATATATTCTAGAAGTTCCGATTGAATGTTGCCTCAAATGTTTTCAAATGCTTTAAATCACACTAGAAAGATTACTTAAAGCAAATGTCTACACATTAAAACTGGGAATTTAACTTATGGAAAAATTGTGAAAAAAGCTAAACTCCTAAGCGCTTCTACAATAAACTTGTAGAATAAAGCTGTAGAATAAGGTTATTAATGAAAAAAAATTTAAATATTTAATAAGGTCTTATTTTAATGAAGAAGCAAACATACTATTCGCAGCATTTTAGTAAATATTATAAAACAATGGGGTTAGTAAAAATTAATAAAAACGCAGAGCAAATAATTAAGATTTTTATTCATTAACGGTTATAAAATATTCTAATAATGCAATTTTTTCGCTACTATGAAATTAAATCAGCTCTATTTATTCTTAAAAATGCACACACAGACACATAAGACAACTGATAGAAGTTTTTAATAGTAGAGCAAAACATAATATCACCCCATATAAAAATTATACAAATACATACACATCTTTTGTTTGTTTATTTGTTTCAAGAATTAAATATGTACCCCTAATTTCGGGGAATAATTTTTAGAATCCAACATCATAACAATGCTTTAATTCGCTTAAATATTTTTTTTAAATTCCCGAGATGGGCCGCACTTATTGACAACCCGAACCGTATCAAGAAAAAATTATGTATACCTCTGGGTGGTTAAATAATCTGAGTATGGTTTTTCTAAAATTTATCTCTATTCCACAAAAGATTACTTAAAAAAATAGTACTTTGAAAAAATAAATGGGCTTTTTTAACTCTCCTTTCTTCCCAGCTGTGGGGGGTTAATCACTTAGGGGGGGGAATGGGTTTCTAAACAATTTCGTTATCTTATCTTCCTCACTTACAACGTCATCCCCCCATTCTTTTCTCCCCAACTTTCTTATGATAGTAATCTGTTGTTTTAAGCTAAACTCTAATCCGAAAAAAGAATAATAAAAGAAAGAAAGACTTTAATTCGAAAAAAAGAGAAAATTCAAACGAAAGGTCCATTTTTCGCACAAATCGAAAATTCGACGCGAGAAGCAACACTGACATTGCTTTCGAGTGGCTGTGAAATAATAAGTGTTCCTACCGGGAGGGAAATCTGCAGAAGAGGAAAGCAATATCTTGTCCAATATGTGACTCTTCAAAGAAGTAAACAATACAGCAAATGTTAAACAATGTAGGAAATGGAGAAATTCAATTGTAAAAGAAATTTCATTTCAGAACAATGCATAGTTATATTATGTCATCCATCCTAAGAAATTAGATTTAAAACAAGCATTTTCGAAATTTTTTTTTCAATATAATTCACAAAGAATTTAAAAAAGCCTTTAAAAGGAATATGAAATTAGTTATTCTTGGGATAATCCATTCATCTAATGATTCTTTCTAATTGTATTAAAGAAATAAAATTCTTTTACTAAGATTACATCCATAAAAGTATTATTTTGTATGAGAAATATTTACACGATAATTTTTTTTTCAAAATATATTTAACGGAAAAGAATATAAGACCTCTTGGTGATGCAACGAGTGGGAAATAATCACTTCAAGAAAATTGTCCTTTTACTTTATGAACATAAAATTAATCACTTTCAGGTTAATATACCATGAAATCTCATAACAAAAGCTGATAATTCTTCGTAATAAAAAAGCAGAAATGAGATAGAATTATCAAAACTGCATAAATTCAAATAAATTGAATTTCAAGTTTCATTAAAATACTGAAAAATGTATAAAAAAAATATTTTACTCATCAAGTCGGCTATAGGAAAATATGCTGTAAGTGAAAGGGAATAAAAAGAATCTCAGATTACTGTCAACGAAAACCGCAAATGTTTACTCCTTGAAAATGACATTGCACTATCAAAACTGAGACGACATCTCTGAAAACCGCAAGAGGGGTCAGGGGGGGGACGCGTAACTACCCTGAAGATTCTTCGATCGTTGGAATTCGGCTAAAGAAAAGGAGTATCGACTGATCCTGACCCTCCAGGAGGTGGATAGAAAATCCCAGAAACACAAAACAGTTTTCTTTTGTGTCTTTGAACCATTGGGGGGTGTAATCTTTGAGGGCTCCTTCCCTTAACGCTTAAAGGGAAAAAGAGAAATCTGAGAGTGGACTTACAAGTGAACGGACCCGATATTCTTGGAATTATCGGATCGTTGAATTGCATATCACTGAAATTTATCGGAAAGGTGATTTCGCCCTTTCCTGTGAATCACAGGAAAGGGCGTAGTAACAATATTGACCTTGACTCATTTTGCAATGCACTATAGATAATTTTTAACTGCTTGTGACGTAATGTTGTGATTGCGTTTATTGTGGTCACTGCTCGAGCCATCTATTGATGAAATATTGAACTATAGTAAACATTTTAAAGAAATGACATATATTTTGAATTCAACCTTTTTAGAAAATGGTTTACTTCAATAAACAAATTAAGTATAAAGTTATGAAAAAACCGAATTAAAATGGTAAGCTGAAATAGATAAATTAATTCAATCACACATTACTTAAATTAGTTAATTAAGTTTTAATTAAAATTAATAAATTTAATATTCAATGTTAATTAATAATTTTTAATTAATAACATGATTGAAATAACAGATATTTGGAACAGATATTTAAAAATAACAATAGCAAAATTATTTGTTATTGAAAAAACCGTGGATTATGCATCTCTAGTTGAAATATCAACAATACGATACGATCATGGTAAGGGTGTGATTTGAATCACACCCTTCTATGAAAAGTATTGATCACTGGTATCTGTGACTTTCTAATATTGGTTACGTAATAACCGCTCTGAAAATATTCGTCATCCCTACTTCAAGCTGGTTAAAAAAAGTTAACGAAAAACTTGCTTGATCGGTTTTTGAGGGTAGAAACGAAAAACTGCCGGCGATATTTCGTTATGTGATAAGGCCTTAAGATTTCTTTCTATGACCTGGACCTTCCCACTCGACTCTCTGAAAGATATCCTCCACTTCTTGAGAAGGAAATGTTAAAGTCGTGATTAAGTTTATTTAATAGAGAGCATTATTCACTCCTTTTACAATGTGTTGAGCGTATTTTGTTGGTTGTTGGATCTGCAAAAGATGGAAAAGCATCTCGTACCTGTGTGCAATTGTGGGGTATCTATTGGAGAGCAGTGTATTGTATGGGCAGTGAATTTCGAGATATTATCTTCTTAAGAGACCCATTAAGCGCCTTTTTGAAACTTTTTTTTCAATATCTGTAGTTTCAGTGATATTTGAATGACCAGGAATCCACTTAAAAAATATGCATTTCGGAATTCAACAACTTTTGTTTATTCCTGGTTCCTGTTAGCAGTCTCATTTAACAGTTATCAACTAAGTTATGATTTTGCATTTTAGAGAAATAAATAGCTGCACAATTGTTAATATGTAATGATTGATTATTTTTTCAATTTTTTAATGCACATCCGAGGCAATATTATTTGTTAAATAAAAATATTGAATAAAATAAACAGGACATTTCAGCTCAACTTTATCCAGTTGACGTGTGCTTGAGTTTTGCGGCGAATTATGTGTTGAAGGTTTTGATTTTCATACAAGTGTGTTTAACTATTCAGTCTTCAAAAATGTTGGATTGTGTTGAAGATTTAAAGCGCATGAATAAGCGCCAGGTAAAGCATAAATTATTCTGAATATATTCAACCCGATGGTAACGACGATATCATGTAAAATTATAAAAATATAGTTTGGAAAGCTACATATGGATCAAATGCAATTTTGAAAATATATGCTTTGATCTGAGTAATATTAACATTTTAATTAGCTTTATTTTTTTTATAAACCAGTTCATACTAGAAAATTATTTAAAATCACCAATCATTAAAAAAATCAGATATGTAAATGTTTATTTTTAGTATATTATTTTTACCTGTTAAATTGCATGAACAAATTAAATTACCATGATGTCAGTATTTTTACACTGAATAATTTATCGGAAAATTTCATATAATTATTCTGGGAACTAAAATGTTTAATTTATTTTCATGGAAAAAAAATCGAAAATTTGAACATCTTCTGTAGAAAATTTATTAAAAAAAAGCAGTACTAAAAATTTTAATGAAATACTTCAAATTCTTTATATCATCCACATTTTATTACCTGTTATGTAATTAACAAAAACATCCAAGCATATGAATCTCCATGCTTTTCTGAAATGTAAAAAAATTTTTAGAATTATATTTGACTGCTCATGAATATTATTTTAAAAACATAAGTTGAACAATGGAACTTGGTACTATGTTGATTGTTTTTACTTTGTCTATGAATATTATAGTTTATTTATACAGCCAGCTAGATTAATGAAGTTTTGTATGTGACATTGTTATTGAAAACTGAAATCTTAAATTTATCAGTCAAAGGAAAGAAGAAAAAATTGTTTATTTGATTCATTTTATCGTACTATGAATCTCATTGCATTAGTTATGAAAATGGATTGTTTTCAATAAAGAAATTTCTACAGAGATGTAAATTGCCTAAATAAGCACACAGGAACAAGTTTATCATGGAGTTTTTGTGAGTTTTTAACTGTTTTACTTATCTGCTGTTAGAATAGGTTTAAGTTAATCTCTTTATTTAATATGAAGATATGATTAAGCACTTGCCTAGACCATTTCCAAATTTAGTTCACTATTGGTGAAATGCTAATTTATTAATAACTTATATATTCATACATAGAGTGACTAGCTGCACCCTTTAGTGAGAAGTGAGTGAATTTGGAGGGATGTAGCTGGTTCCTCCTTCGCAATACTTTCCACTTGGATTAATTGTTTGTGTTTATTTTGTTGTTGCAATAAATATGTCAGTATTTTCATGTTTCTACTCGCAAGTGTCATCATTGTCGTGTGTTTGAAAGAAAAAAAAGTTTAATGATGACTTGGACATTCAATAATGTAATTTGAAGCTAATGCATTTTAAATCTGTGAAGGGTAATAAAGTGTTAAATAATAAAAATTTAGTTATTTGATATTATTTATTTGCCGGAAAAATAATGCTTTAGACTGCAGTCTAATGGGTTGTTTCATACTAAACATTAATGGTTGGTTCATGGCATATGGTTAATATATATCAATACCATAAATTTTGTACATGAAACAATTATAAAACAATTTGATAGCATATAGCATTACAAATAAAGCTAGGTTTAGTAATTACTTTTTATTGTGCATGTGTATTCTAATGATAAAAATGTACGTATAATTTCATTCATAAGTCTTCATACCTTTTATTTAATTGTTTTTAATTGTATTTCTATCCAAAATAAAATCTACATTTTTGTGTGTGAATCATGTATAAATGATGTGCACCATGTACAAATTAATTCATTTTGTTCCCTAATTTATAAAATTTACAGATAATGATAATTCGCAAAATGAATTCCTTAGATTCAGCAAGATGTAAAATATAGTTTTTATATTGAACCTATACTAATTTTGAAATTGAATTTCTGAGGATATCAATAAGTTCTTGTTATCTATGAAAAAATTTAATTTCTTTCACTTGCAATATCTTTTTGAAATATATATGAAAAGTAACTTCTTTATGTAAGTTTTCAAACTTAAATTTATTTTACATGACTTGGTATAACGGTATTTTATTTAAAAGACAGTATAACAGTTTTTCTTCTCTGTGCTGCAATTGGGAATGATCCATTGTTTTCCTTTCTTTAAATTGATATGTATTTTTACAGTTATATTTCAACAACTTTTCTAATATTGACTTGTTATAAAACCTTTCTAAATAACCTTTTTTTTTTTTTGTAGCAAGTTAATTGGATTTCTAAAAATTTGTTATAACAATTACTTGTTTGTGAGATTTTGAGATAAAAGGGTTGTTTTCCCCCTTCTTTTTTAGGCAAGAGAAAAATGCAAACATAATCTTTAATTTTTGATATTTTGCTATAGTTCAAAAATCTTGAAATATATATATCTAAAAAAAATGTATCTCCCTTATTTTTAAAAGAGAAAGCTTTTGATATTTGATTTTGACATTATTTTGGTGTTTTTATCGTAATTTAAAAGAAATTTTCCTTATTCAATGCTTTAAATTAAGGTAATATTAAGTGATTGTTATTCATAAGTGTAAAATTAATCGTATGTGTGTGTGTGTGTATATATAAACATATGAAGTATCCTGTAACTGGTATTATTGAAATAAATAAATTTAATGCATTGCTTTTTTTTTACAGCTTTTGTACCAGTTTCTAAATTTTGGTATGATAGTTTCATCAGCTTTAATGATATGGAAGGGATTGATGGTAGTCACAGGAAGCGAGAGTCCAATTGTTGTAGTTTTAAGGTACTGGTTTCTTTTCTTTCTAATTTTTAATAAAATTCAAATATATATATTTTTGTACTTACATGTTATTTTAGAAATATGGATTTTTTAAAATGTTAATTGGTGTATGTAATGTTCAAATTACATTAGATTCTTTCAAAAATCTTCATTATTGCCTATATATTGTATCAACACATATATAATTTACTGTATTAATTAAAAAATTTATATTGTTGTACTTTTAAGGTACTGGTGTCTTTTTTCTTTTTCTTCTAGTTTTTAATAAAATGCTCAGATATAGATTTATTTTTATATTTGTATTTTTAGAAATTATAGCTTTTGTAAAATAATTGGTTTATGTAGTGTTCAAATTACATTAGATTCTTTCAAAAATCTTCATTATTGCTGATATATTGCATTAACACTTGCATTAATACTTTACTGTATTATTATAATTTTTATATTTAATAACTTTGATTACCAATTTGTTCTCCAGAATTGATGGATGTCTTTAATCTTGATTAGTCCTTATTCTAGTGATCATAATGTTTCTCTCATCAAAAT
>JAPMOQ010013356.1:330206-392983 GCA_026543055.1 Argiope trifasciata
TTTAACAAATGCTGTGTCGTCAAATCCTAGCAATGATTGAGACACTGAAATTGAGAACTACACCATTGTTGAAGCTGCTAGAGCTATGGTTCACCAAAAGGAATTACCTGCAAGGAGGAGCTTGTTCCAGCAAGGTGCTATCCTGAACAAAAGCACAAGAGGTTACCATTTCTCCTAGAAAATTGTGTACTTTTTGTGAATACTCTTATTGCTATTAAGATTCTGCTTGCTGCAGTGAAGCAATGAATCCAAGTAGCCATGATATAAGAAATGCTGTTTTAGGAAGAAAATGGACCCCCCCCCCAAAAAAAAAATCCACATTCTACTTGAAAATAAATGGTTGTAAAGAATTAAAAAAAATATTGATGATTTTGATAATAAAAGCAAAGCTTGGTTTGTAGCAAGAAGTTTTTATCAAAAAGTTAGTTGTGACTATGATTATTTGTTTGCACCATTAGTTATATTTGACACCTTTGCACTATACTAAGCAGAGACAGCCATCTGGGGTGTGTTGCTGGGGTTATGCAACTGGGCCGTGTGACTGAGAGGGCCCCTCACCATGATTAAGAATTAAAACGGTGTTCTGAACAATAATAATGTTACACATAATAAAAGTCTACACGTTTGTTACCATGTAGCTGGCTGAGCACCAACTGAGAGCTTTATGAGGCAAAGATTGCTCTGATATCTATAAAAAGACGGGAAATGTTCATCTGTGAACAAAGAAATCCCCTTTAGACGTGTTCAAACAGAGCAGCGTACCCGCCGCTTAGAAGTCGAGGCTGAGTTCAAATGGACTTGTAAATCATCAGCTCTCTACTTTTGCAATATTTTTTGCAATCCTTTACATTACTGGTAACTAATTACACAGGCCTGCGTGGCTCATGTTTTTTAACTTTTGATTATTGATTCCTATGTATTTTTTGTGCTCTGAATCTGAATAGGACATTAGTTTTTTTTTTCATCATGTCAGGATTTTTTGCAAAACGCAATTCTCAAATTTTGTAATATGTTGCAAAACATCGAAAATATGAAACATATTGAGATATTTAAACCTTTTTCTTTATTAAAAAATGTATTTAATTTAAATTTATGGCTTACACTTTACAATATCATAGTCAAGCACGTCAAGAGTCCATTAGGGAGGGGGAGCAAAAATTTAAGGAAAATTACCACAAAATTATCCTAAATGTAACAAATTAATTTCGGTACACGAAATTTTATATTGATACACTTAATTTTATGCATTTAACTTTAAATTTACTTTTAACTAGTCTTAATGATGATGTATGAAAAAAAAAAAACATTTTTCATTGGTGTCGTTTTCTCCAATAAGTTTTGCCAATCTGCCAATAAGTTTTATATTTTCGATGTTTTGCAACATATTACAAAATTCGAAAATTGCGTTTTGCCAAAAATCCTGACGTGATTGGTAAAACTAATGTCCTGTTTAGATTCAGCGCGAAAAAGTACATAGGAATCAGTAATCAAAAGTTAAAAAACATGACATAACTCTAAAAATGCAGGCCTGTGTTATATAGTAAATGCTGAATCCTCTTTCAGCAAATTAAAATTAAATAAAGATTATCTTCGGTCGAGCATATGGATATAATACTTAAATGCTCTTGCTATACTATCAAAGAAGAAATTGGGGAAATTTGTCGTTTTCCTGGAGTAATATCATGCATTATTAAATAAATTTGCAAATGTTCGTTTTTTTATTTTGCTAAAAATGTAGGCCTCCAAATGGTTTTTTGCACCCGGGCCCCACCATAGAGAAGGCTGGCTCTGATACTAAGTGCTGCTCCCTCTCAAAACTACCTACATCCATTTGATGTTAAAGCAGCTTCTTGAAACAGCCAAAGGGCTTTCATGATGCTTCCAGTCTTTTATGTAAATCAGTTCACTCCATTTATGCTTTGAAACAGTCTCCATGATGATGGAATCGACATTTTGTTCCAGCAATTCAAAAATTGAAATCTCAAGTATCACTTGCTGATGTGTGCTCATTTACAAGGGGGAAAAGATTAATCTTTACTGATTTTGGTCTTGTAAGTAAATGATCTTGTACCTTGATGAAGTATTTTGGAAGTAGAAAAATTAATTTGTAACCTAAAAGAAGAGTTTAAAATTACTTAGTTTATTCTTAAGAGTGCAAATTAACCAAAAAGGAAAATTATGACACTTTTTTTTTTTGGTCTTTGTATTCTGAAAATATATTGAAAAAATTCAGATTAAACAATGAAGGCTCTTTCTACACCATGTGATGGGGCAAAATCTCAGGAAAGAGATCCAACCTTGGTTCATGTTTCTTACAGAGAGACTGTAGGTTGTTTACAACATTTTGCTGCAGCAATAACCTTGGTTATATAGTCATAGCATCAAGAACTATGTGCAAACTTTCAAAAGATGACTGGAATCATGTAAAAAGAATTTCTTAGTATTATATTCCGTGGGTCTTCTATACAGATTGCAAATATTGATAGGATTTTTCTTTTTCAGCGATATTGACTATGGGTTGCCTAAACTTCTGACAAATTATTTTTGAACTCCTCTGTTTATAAATTTGTGTGGTGGTCTTGAGTTTAGTTTAGAAGCTAAACTAATTGACTGTTAAAATCTATGTTTGTCAAAAATGTTTTTGATGTCTAATTGCTTTTTTAAAAAAGTTTTTTCTTAACTCTTTGATATGCATTTTTTTTGTGATGTAATTTTTGTTTAATTATTTCTTGGATGTTTTAAAATTGACTAAACATTGAAATTAATATCAGAAAGGAGTGTTTAAGTGATGCACTATTTGACATCTGCACATGGTTCTTTTATCGTATTTTTTACAATTTTAGTGTGTCTCATTCATTTGTAGAGCTACGAGTTCATTTGAGTGAGTGCAAAAAAGCTTCCTTTTATAATTTTTGACCTGCTAGTAAGTTTGATTTACTGCCTTCCCGTAAGTTTTGTGAGATCTTGTTAACACATTAAAGGCTGGGGATCTGGACGAAAGTGTGCTAGGTCACGCGGATCAAATCGTAGTACTACGACTCCCGCTTTTAATGTGCTAATATGTTGTGAGATTGTAGGGACCCAATATTTTAAATAACTTTTGTATAATAAATATTTAGTCCAGATGTGTGAACTCTAGGGTATCTTTATTTAAATATGAAATATTATTAAAATTTATCGCATTTTATTTTACAATAATCATTCAAAATAAAAATTAAATACTGCGTGTCTTTTTTTTTCCTATTCTGATCCGTATTTTTAGAATATCTTCTGACTGTTTACTTTTTACTGTGAATATTTAATTACGTAACTAGCTGTACTTGCGTAGCATTATCCATGACATATTAGGTATCTTTGAAATCAAAATTAAAATAGCTCAAATTAAAGTAATGAAAATAAAAAAAATATTAATTTTGCACAGTTATTTTTCTTTGTGACAATGGTATTGTCTGGTGAACTATAAACAATAAAAATCAAAATAAATAAATGGAAAAAAAGGCAACATGATTATAAACTGTTGCATCTGTTAAAATATATATTGTTTCAAAAATTCATAATTCTTAGAATATTGATTCTTATTTAGCTCCTTTGCAAGGCATTAAACTTCATCATTTCTTTAACTGCATGTTAGCAAAAATCTTCGATCTCATCTAATAAAATAGGTAAATTTATCTGCTCTTGTTGGAAATCAATTATAAATATACCTATTATAGCTTAAAAAAGATGACAAAATTAGAATATTCTGTTCAAAAGTTGTTTTAATTATTTATTTTCTTTTAGCAGCTTTGTATTATTATTTTATTTGCATTTGCTCATTTTATAAACAAGACTGTTTGGAAGAAGCTGAATTGTATATATTTATTTTCAGGGATAATGGTACAGTGAAAATTCTTACCAAAGGTGATAACAATTCTGTAGATGATCGGGGACTTTACGCTCCTGGTCAGCTGTGGTTGGAAAAGAAAGATATAGTTGGCAGGGCTCGAGGGTAATTTTTTATGCTTTTTAATTATCTGTTAGTTTATTTCATACTTTTAAAGATACATTTTCGTTTTTGATTTCCAGTTCATTTTGTGTCATGGAGTTCTCATATTTTCTACACTTACCTTTGTATTTTTTATGACATTAAACTATTCAGTATTTTCAGAATTCTTTTGCCTGTTATAATAGATTTCATTAAATTTCAATTCAACGCATGCAACTCTATCTCCGATTGAATTTGATTCATTAACTTATTATAATGTGGAATTATATATATTAATGACTAAAAAATGAAAATAATTTAAATAAAATAAATGAATAGCTGCTTGTATTGCTTCAGAACAGAAGGCAGTTATATGATTGGACAAAAATATACGAACGATTTTCCGAACTTGTAAAATCACATCTTTGGCGGCGGAGCATCGTCCCTTGGCGCATTCTGTAACAACGCCAACCTGGCAACCATGTAACACCGCACAAGCTAGACGACATAAAGATCAATGATAAATCATTTGTCATTTTTTCTGTTAATTTATAATAATATTTTTGGTTGTTAACTGTAACAATAACTTGATTTGTTGTGAATGACGGGAGATAGATTCTGGCACTGCTGTGGTAACCTGTAGATACTGAAGTCAGCAATTTTTTATAAAATAAAGATAATGCTGTTATACAGTCTGCTTACTCTTTTATCTGCAACTCCACACAAGCATTAATTTTTAAAATTAAAAGGATAGAACTGAAACTTGTCTATATTCTACTATTCTCTCTTTTTAGTCTAAAGATTAAAAATATATCTATATGTAACTGATTTTTTAAAAAATTGCCTAGGTTTGTGCCATATGTTGGGATTGTCACTATACTCATGAATGATTATCCGAAATTTAAGGTAGGTCATTTTCAGTTCTTTTCAATATAGGTCTGCCTATAATCAATACTGCATGTAATGAAAAATATATCAATTATATCTTTATTTTCTTAATACTGGACATCAATCTTTTCCTGATTCATTTTCATTTCAGTGAATGTTTCAATTTGATTTTCTAGTTTTTTTAAATTTTTATTAAATGTCTCATAGAAGATGTTCATGTTTGACTAAAAACAAATGAAATCTTTTTTTAGTTACATGTTGAAGCTGTTTTGTATTTTCTGAATAATGAACCTTCTCTTATTATTTAGTAGTTCTGCATTATTATATTGGGATTTATCTTTAGTAACTATGACATCTGTTTGAGCGCATTGAATATCTTTGTGTAGAATGCTTAGAATTATGAAAAGTGTCGGAAGGAAATATTGAAGGCTCAAGAGAATTTGTGCATGTTTGATTAGTAACTCCAGAAATACAATCAGTGTGTAGGAAGAATCTGTGTTCCATTGAACACTTGCAAGAAAATCTACATTGGTTGCTTTTCTATTATTAAGACTAGTCAAATTTCACTGATATTAAAATGTTTTAAATCCTTAATAAAAGTTTTTATTTTATCTGTTTTTCCCTTAAATGAAATTGAATAGTTTGAATGTCTGGCATTTGAATATTTTATTTTCATCTTTAAGAATAAAAATTTAGGTATTCAAAAATTCTAAGTGATCCAATTAGAATTTTAAAATAGGTCTGTCCACATTTTTATTAAATAATTTGACTGTAATTAATAAAAAGAAATGAGTATAAATAATAACAAAATTATCCTTCTATTTCACCATTTGTTGTACGAAAATGTAAATTTTAATTGCATACTTTGATTTTTACGAGTGTTAACAATTTTTGCAGATATTGTGAAATTATCTGGGTTGGTGTAATGTTCATACAATTAGGAAACTGTGTCTGTTAATTAATTACTAATAAGATATTGGATGCTAACTATTAACTTTAACTTAATCAAATTAATAAGATATCTAGATGATGAAAAATATTTTCAAATTTATAGGTATTGTGTAATTTATGCCTAAGATATATAAATTTTCATTAGGATTTGGTTTTTTTGTCTTATATGGTCATAAAATGAACACATAAGAATAAAATTATATGAATATGATGTATGAATAATTGCAAACATTTACTAAGAAGCACTGATAATAACAAATTTCTTAATGAATTGAGTCTGATAACAAATCTACTTACTGAGAAATACCTTTCTGCATTTTGAAATCTTTGATGTCCATTTTTTGTTAGATGAAATATTAGAACTGATATTTGTGTTAAAAAATGAAATAAATTTCGCATTTCTATTTAAATAAGTTATTTTCTTAAGCTGATTATTTTCATTTAAATATGATTTCCATTCAAATGCCTTAACCTTTTTTCTAGTATGCAGTTTTGGGTTGCCTCGGCTTGTTTGTACTCATTCATCGAGATTAGTCAAGCACAAAACTCGACACATATTCATTTGTTCATGTGCATCAGAAGTGCCCAGAATCTTCTGCATACAGGTGGAAGCTTTTTCTTCTAAAAAAAACTGACAATATTTCGGAATATGTTTATATATATATTCACACATACATAGGAATATATATATATATGTAACTGCTGGATTCTAAAGCAGCTTTGTAAGTTATTCAAAATTAGAAAATATTTATTCTGAAATTTTGTTAGTTTCATAATATACAACAATAACAAAAAAAGGCCTTCCATTGTTTGCGGTCATTTGTGCCAATTTTGGCATTTAATTTTTATTTTTAAAATTTTTTAATGTGACCATCATTGCTGATTATTATCAGAATTCAACTGTAGAGCCCATAAACAAAACTTAAAATTTAGCAAATAAATTATTTTACTATCTTTTCCCCTGCAGATTTTTTATTCTACTTAAATTGTGCTAAAATGTTTACTCTGATTGAGATATTTCATGACAAAATGAATTAAGGAACAAAAAGCATTTGTTCTGGCAAATGCTTGCTGAAAAATAAGCTTATTTATGTAATAACAGTTGTGCAATAAATGGTAATTGGCACATCGACATTTAAAAAAATTCTATATCGAATGTCATTATAATGTGTGGATGCAAATAATTTAGAACAACAATAAGGTATATACATTTTTGTATTTGATTTCATAAATGGGTATCAGATATGTTTAATTTGGATTTTGATATTATTTTGACTACATTCATTGCTCAAATTCGACAAGTGTTTTCTCTTGAGTATGGGATTTTGTTAACAGAACAGACCTGTTTTTGATTTTATCTTCTTCTTGAACATTCCTTTTCTATTGATTTTTGTATAATAAATTTAAGTTAATTGAATTTAAATATTAAAAAACAAATTTATAATCAAGTAGTACTTAAAAATTGAAGTATCTATATATGAGTATATTTCTCAAAAGACAGAAAAAAAAAACCCTTACAACACAGATTTTTAGTCTGGTAATTTGATCATTAAAAATGTCAAATAGTCAAACTTCTGATGGAATGAAATACTTTCATGTTTTTCGAAAATATTTATTATATTCGTTCATCAGCTAGTAAAATCTCAAAATAGATATATTTTTCATATTAACAATAAAAATGAATTCCTTTGAAATCCAACATAACAATAAGTATAAACAACATATTTTATTGTTGCTAAATCAAATTATGACTTTAAGACAGTGCAACACAAGTTTTAAGGTTTTGTTTGCATTAATTTTAGAAAACATGATTTTCTAAAATTACTTTTTAATTTTATGTGAAAAATTCTTATCTTATTTGCTTTGATTAAAATAGAGAATTTTCATAATAACTATGCATTGTTTTATAAATCAATGCTTTTTAAAAAATAAATTCATAGTGTTGAATGTGGCTGCATTTTGTTAAAACTAAGCTGTTGATGTGATATTTCAGTATTAGAATGCTCCATTTTTTTCCCTCTTTATGCGCTAAAAAGCTTACTTTCTGAAATTCAAAAGTATAGGAGATAATTTTTCTCTTTTGCATCTAAACTGTTAAAAGGCCCAAACAATGTGTGTACATGTATGTTGTGAAAAATTTCAGCATGCATTTAATGTATTAAAATTTTTCTTTAAATTTCTATTTTTGCTTTTTCTGTTTTATAATTTATGTATAGCACACTATGTTGACTGCAAATATTAAGTGTATACAAACATTTCTTACACTTTAATTGTATTTTTTCTATGACAAAATAAAATACTGTGTTTGGAATCTGCCATTCTTGCTAATATTGTGGAATTTTCTTGAGTTATTGAAGATTTTATTTTAGCAAATAATATTTTGAGCTGAATATTTTACACGCTTACATTTAACTTGATGCTCTGCATGTCTGCAAAAATGATTTTTTTTTTTACTGAAATCACATACTCCAGTAATACTTTGGAATGGTGTTAATATCAGTATTCTGAAATATTTTGGACACCATTGAAACCACTTTTAAAAACTTATTTAACATTAAACATTTCTTGTGTTTATTGATGGGATTCCATAGATTGAAAATAATTAATTGATTTCTGAAGACTATAAAATTAAAATTTTGAATATATGTGAGGCCATCTAAGAGATAAATTTAGGAAATAAAAAAAGCTTTTATGAGTATTAAAAAAGAAAATTTTCAGCTCAAATACAGCCAAACAAGTATAGAGTCAAACAGTTTCTAAATATTATGCAAAAATACTTTATGAATGCAATTTCCAATTTACCTACCTTTATCTACCTACATCTTAACACTTTGCTAGAAAGGCAAGATTTATTGCTAACACGAAGAATTATAGTGAAATCAAAATAAAATAAAGCATATATACTTATTTTTCTTCCATGTTAAATGAAGATGCTCTAAAATGGCAGACATGGAAATCGGAATGCTTTGTAAATGATGCTGTTATCATGAAGCTTTTAACATAATTTAAATTAGCAGCCTACTAAATTCTGCATACAACTGATTACCAAGTCTCGGAAAGTAAAACCTCAGTCGTGAATCAAAATTCAGCAGAAGAAACCTCAATAAATAAGAGTACTGGAGAGAAATGCTCGAACAATCATTTCTAATTCTTAAAAATGTGTTTGAAATTCAATAAATTACATTAGAAATGAAAAATAACTTCTTTGCTGCTGTACAGAATTTAACCCCTATAATATCAGTAAATATACATAAAAAAATAATATAGTTCTAACTCCAGGGATTTGAAATAACATGATGACAATCCATGCACCAATTTTCATGATTTTGTGCATGAAATTCGCCACAAGCAACACATATTTTTTAAAGGGTATTTTGTTAAAAGTTTGATTACATCTTTTGAGTGGAAAGAACACACCAATTGATATATAACACCAAAACTTTTATTAATATCTCATTGATATGTACATGAAAAAATATCTGGGTGCAATCTGTTAAACATTACAAGGCCAGAAATACACAAGTGGAAGCAGTCTGTATGTAGAGAGATCAATCACTTTGATAGAGAAGGGAAGCTGACCAATTTTCTGCAATAATTTGGCACAGGATTTCATGGTGTTTTTTTTTTTTTTTTTGTTCAGTGTGGAAGACAGGATCTCTGGGAATGTGGCCATTTGTGAAAACAAACAGGATGAGATAGCAAGCGACCCAATGGTTTTACATTTTAAACCATTATAATGTAGTTGAAATCTACTTTTGTGAACCTCTCGAGTTTGTTGCCTATTTGGTAACTCACAAGAAACTTTATACACAGTATTGCTTACTCAGTCAACCATTTAAATTTTGGCAACACGGAGGCACACGTTCAAGAGAACTTCAACCACCCTTACGACAGAAAACAATGCAATATTGGGAAACATAACAGCTTCCAAATGGCCACATCTGTTGCATAATAAAATGGCGTGTAGTACGAATCAGTGTCTTGGCACACAGTTAGGAATAATTAACATCATTGTTAAAAAAATTAACACCATATGAATGGTTGCAACTCTGACCCTATGATGTTCTCAACAATGCAAAAAAAGATAACGATGAAGTTTCCGTTTTGTTCATCAAAATGATTTTTGTTGTAAGGCTAGTCATAACTCGAAAACAGTTTGTGACAGGCAAGATAACGATCACTAGAAAGAAAGCTACGGATTTTTACAGAAGAGCTTTCTGACTTTACTTGAAAAACATTAAGGCAATGCAGGTTTTTGAGGCTCTCTTTTTTCCCACCACAACTTCCAAAGCTTTTATTGCTTTCAATTTACTTTATGAATGAAATATTTAATTGAAAGTCGCCATATATATATATATATTAGGAGTGTGCGTTCTAAATTATATTCTATTAGTAAAAACAAATAATAATGCTAATATGATCGCGACAGAGATTTTCTTTAAAATTTTGTTTGGATTAAAAAAAACGTTTTCAATTTTGATTCTTTAAATGCCACCATTGTTCTCTCTTCATTCACTAATTTTGAGTTACTCTGAAATTTTGAAACGCTCCACTCTTTTGAAAATTCTAGAATTCAAGCTCATAAGTGAAAGGAAGTAATAATTTGTTATCAGTCTGCAATGTAACAATATGGGATGACGTTTTGATTGTCCCGCTTCTTTCAAAAATGTAATTCTTGATTGTTCTCAATCCACAATGAAGCGACAGTGCTGTCCTAACTAAGAGACACATTTTGATGAACCGAACGAGAACTCCACTCACCACAGTCAGGTTCAGAACTGAACTGAAGTAAGCACCGAGGCCCAACCATCTCTCTCTATAGACCAGAACCTCCGATTCGAATTTCTGTAATGCCATAAACAAGTGTACTACGAAGAATGATAAATTCATATCTGAACACATAACATTCAATGCAAAAAAACTGCATTATAATGATACAATATACATGGCTTAAGTGAATACGACAATACAGTTTTCTTATCCACACTTCACAACAATTCTTGCATATAATCTCAATAAAATTATTGCTTGAGTCATCACATGTTCGTTGTTATTCGAATGCCACGGGATAACGAGGCCCCGATGAGTTGGCGATCATACAGGCGAGTCCATTTTATGGGAGAGGCGTGAGATGAGGAGGTTCCCGCCCACTTCTGACCTCCAGTAGCGGGTTATGAAGGAGGGAAATGCAGAAAGATTTGACAAAACTTAAGGTATCCGACTACGTTCGGCGGAAAATTTTTGAAAAATTGGATTTTTTTAAAAACTACGATTTTTAAATGTGTTGTCAATTATAATACAAAATACTATGTATACAACACAATTTCAAAATACAACATGTTTTGAGAAATATGAAAATTTGCAGTAAATTTTAATGAAATTGAATCAAAACGGTTCACACTCTGCACTAAATGGTAATGCAGCAATTCTATTTTTCTGTGCACACCAGTTATAGAAAATAATGATGAATGAAATGAACCAAAATCTAAGAATCCTTTCGAGTTACAAAGAAGTAATGGGTAAGAATATATGATGCATTTTTCCCTTAAATTCACGATTTAATTTTTCTGAAAACACCTGAAAAAGTATTTCGTCCTATTCCTAGAAAAGATAAACTGTTTTGGGAAAAGTCTGAACTGCAAGAAATAACAATTGAAAAACGAATTCGCCAATGGGGTTGATAACCAGAGTTTTTAACGTAGTCGGATATCTTATTTCATGTTTACATCTGACTTAAAACAAGACTCATCTGATATCATATATCTCGGCACTCATCCAAATTGCAAAGAAAACCTTTCTTTTATAAATTCCTTTAGTAATGTATTGCCCAACTCATCTGAGCCACGTTATAATGTTTAAAGCTTTACACCAAATGATATACAATACGAAGAATTATATAAATTTCATGATGATAAAATTAACAATTTTCAATCTGCATTGCAATTAAAAGTTACGGTCAAGATCATATCAACCATGAACATAAAACGAGTTTAAAAACACATCCATTTTTATCCATTAGAGTAGAATTTTTTAAAAAAATTTCAGGACCAAATAACTTTTTTTTTCACCATCAAATGATAAGAATTTAATCTTTAGAAACCAGTCCAATTGTCATTATAGCATTAAAGCTCGCAGATAGTAAAGGGTATCCTATTAATAATCTAAAAAAAAATAATAATGACAATCTGTAATTATACTAAGTTGTGCGTAGGATACATTATGTTCTTGATTAACTTGGTTTTCTAAATATAAAGGCGAGTTGCATATTAATAAAAAACAATCAAAAATATAAGACAAATAAATTAATTTTCCAAATTGCAAAGAAAACCTTTCTTTTATAAATTCCTTTAGTAATGTATTGCTCAGCGTTAAACTCCAGTAGCATGTAGGAGGAATCATCTTCTTTTCATCGTTAAACAAACAACTTTAACAACAAAAATGAGTCACTAAAAGAAGAGAAAACTGTGTTCTGATCTCTGGATTCTTCATCCTATATACAGTTTTGTGCCTTTCGTTTATTATACAGTATATGTACACAATCAAACATTTGATACAGCCATAGAAAATAGAAATGAGTTTTTTCTAATTTCAACTGAATTTCCAAACATGCAGAAAAATCAGAAATTGTATAAATAGTTTTTTTTTTACTGTCACTTGCATTTAATTAGTTTATTTATAAAAATTATGAAGATACCGAAAACAATTATTATTTTGATATTCTAAAAAAAAAAAAAAAAAAATGAGATTGATAGTATAAATATGTCATATTCTCTTCCAGGTAGCACTTTAAAAAGTTATAAAAATACAGTCATGGTACACATCCAGCTCACAAAAGGAATAACAAACACCATTTTATGACATTGCCAAGCTGCACACAATAAAGTAAAAAATTAATGACATAAGAATAAAATATCAGTAAACATGAACAAAGTGAATGAATATTTAAATTTGACTTCTAATGCAGAATATTTTACATCTTAATTATTACCAAAATTTTTTTTTGGATCGATAACTGCAACAGTGAAATTATTAAAAACTTATGATAACATGGCCTTAAACTAGTGCTGAATAAAAAAAACTAAGAGATGGCCTTAAACTAGCGCTGAATAAAAAAACTAAGAAATGCCTATAATCCATAAACTACGATTTTATGAAAATTATAAATATTTAACTGCTAGAGAAACCTTTAAGATAAATGTTAAGCTTAGAATTGTATTAGATAAAGAAAGGTTAACATAATAAAACTTTAGGTATTAATGAAGCAATGGAGTACAAGCAAAGTTTACATACGTCATGGCAATTTTTATTAATTCTCTTCATATTAAATTCATTCTAATAACAATTACACACTGAGGCAAAGGAAAGTAAAATTTAATAAGCTGTTTTTCAGTTCATTTTATTTCTTAAATTGTTTAGAGGCATTCCATATTTTTATGCGATAAAATGATTAAAAAAATTATTACCTCATTTTATGCAAGTAAGAATTCAGTACAGCAAAATAAATTGATTCTTTTAAATTTTTATATAGCAATTTTAATTTTTTTAAAACTGAGAATAACTTTAATTTTGAAAGGTAAAGCACACAAGTATATCTAAATAACAAAAATTCTATTTCCCTAAAAAATTTCCATTTGGATAAAAATACATTAAAATAAAATCACAATCCAGCACTAGTCAATAAATTGTTTTGTAAACAGAAAAAGTGAATAGACGGTAACACACATACAGAGAGAAAATCATCATGACGATTAAGATGATTCACTGAAAATATTACTTAAATTCTCAGGTCCCAGATAAAGGAAATCAATTATTTTTTAAAAATAAAGAAACAATGCAATTTGTCTTAAACTATAAAGAATTCTTCAAAAATAAGTGCTATAATTCTAAGGAAAAAGAATATTTTAACCATTTCATACCAAACTACAAATTTCATTCAATAATGGCTAATTAACATAAAACTTTAAAGAAAGTTCCAATTCATTAGCAAAAAAATTTGAAACTGCAAAATAAAATGATAAAGTCATTTTCTTTCAAGGACAAAAGAAAGAGTTCATTGCATACTTTTAAAGAATATCACAGATACAACTCTGATATTATGTGAATTTGAAATCACAACACCTGCTCTTCTGCTACAGAATGAAAACACTGGTAAAATGCACTAAAGGCTGTTGATCTATTTTTCATATGTCAAGTGATGCTTATTAAATATTGCAATTTAGAAAGCATTTTGACAGCTTCCAGTGAAAAATACTAATATTTATATAACATTTCATAAATTAACAAATTCTATCCAAATTGGCAAATTAAACTGTAAAGCTTTAAATATGAAGGCTACCATCTACAGACATAAATTCATATAGAACATTTCTTTAACCAAGAATTCCTGTTAAATTAAATTTTCTCAGCTTTTTTTGAAAATTATACAAGAGAATACTTTTTATTTACAAAACAATTGCTGATTCAGAGCAATGCAAAATAGTAATGAACATATAAATTCAAATATTCCATGGATTTTCCGAATTTGCAATAGTGGTGATAAACTGTACATATTAAGATTTATTTCACTGTGATTATTATTATCTTGGTTGATTGTTGAGCATTTTGAAGAAAAATTCCATAGTTTAAATAAACACTTGAATGGAATTTGTATGCTTAAAAGTTTTTCTACTGTTTCAAAAACAAAATTCTTTCATTAATTGCAGATTTTCTTTCTTTCTTGTTGTATATAAAAGTTCATGAATAGTTTTGTTCCAAAGCAAAGTCATTCATAAAATCACAAATCTGAATTATATTAACTGCCATAGGAGTTAAAAATACAAGTCATGCCATTTCTGTCATAGCACAATGTTATGGCTACATAAAAGGAGGGTAAAGCATTAACAAGAATTTAATTTATATTATGTATTATTTGAACACTTTTTATGTAAAATATTCCAATTATTAAAAATTCTTTCTCCATGTTAAGAACACTTTAGCTTATGAATTCTAGAAAAAATTTCCATAATATATTTTTGACAACATTTCAGTCTATCAGAAAAATAATGCTTCTTGATCATTAATAACTTGTATCCTATTTTAATTGAAAAATAATAAAGAAAATGCTACTATAAATTTTCTGTTTTGCAGCAGCTAATAAAATTTAGGGAGAGAACAAAGCAAAGTTAGAGAAACTTGACTGTAATAAGGAAAGCTATCATTTAAAGTTCATGAATATTATAATTTTTGAAAGAAAAATGTTAATTCTTTTCCATTCTATTTGTTTTGCTTTTGAAACATGAAATATACGTTTGGATTCCTAAAAATTGAAATTGGTATAAAACAATTCAGAAAGGAAAATTATTATAACATATTTCGAATATTTCTTTCTTTCAGTAAATAAATTAAAGAGTGACTTCAGTATTCTGCACAATTCAGTAATAATTTTTTACTGCTTTGTTCTTTCACAAGCAAAACTCAAATGAATTAAAAAATATTGATAAAGTATTTTATCTGAAATCAAGTCATAAATGTAAATAAAAGTCATAGAAAATTATATTTTTTGGGAGTGTAAAAGATGAAAATAAAATTTAACATTATTATTTATTGCAGAAAATATCAAATATGAAAATAGAGCAGAATGAAAGTTATTTTTTAGAAATAAAAAAACTATGATATTTATTTTTATAGTAAAAAGCTGCCCTTTTGAAAAAAATTAATAAGTAATTAAATTTGATGGAAAAAAAACAGTCACAATTTATTTTTACTAGAATTAAAAATAGTTCAATGTATCAGCTGTAAATAGTAGCATATTCATCAAAGCACAAAATTTTCAAATAGTTAAAAAACACAAAACACAAAAGTATATGAGTAAAACCAAACTATATGGAAAAATTCTTAACACAACATTTATATAATTTATAGTAAATATATTCTATAGTAATAAGAAAGCACAATTTCTCATGGAAGACAGCAGGAATATGAAAAACTTAACGAAAAATAAATAAATATACTTGACTGTTAAAAATCTGATTGAGAAAAGGTGAGATTCTAATGGATTTCAATCCTATAAAATTTTGAGCAGTCATTGAATTACATTTACTATACAATTTTTCAATGTACAACATTAACATTATATAAGCAATGAAAAATGATAAGTGTATTAAATAATCAGTGCATAGTTAAATTTAAAAAATACAAAACTGGATATTTAAAACCCATTTCTGTCTAAAATTGTAAAATACTTATTATGACATAAGTAATACTTTATAGAGGACAAGGACACTTATTTCTAAAGGAGTAGTCTATTTAAAAAAGTTGTTTGAAATGTGCTGTACAAGTGCATTCATTTAAGAAAGATTTTCTGCAGTGAAATTCAGTATCCTCATAAACTCAAGCTTCATAACACGCACACTATTGTAGGACAGTTTTGTACTACTTGGGGCATAATTTAAGAATGATTCATTCTGTAATTTTAATAATTCTATCTATATAAGATTATTTTTTTAATTCCTGCCAAGTTAGTGATTGTAATTACAAATTTATACAACGACGATACCACATTATAAACAAGCATGAAGAATTCTGAACAAATTTTAATGAGAAATAAGCTTTAAAGCTGTTAACAAACTCTTTTATTGATGAGAATGGACTTATTTTCATTTATGCTGATTTCTAAATGGTATGTTTCTTAAGAATGATGAAATTACAAAATTAAACTATCTACCTTTTGATAATTTTGCTATCCTGACAAAAAATTAATCATCACAAGCAATAACAAAATTCATGCACAGACATAGAATAAACAAACAATATCTATACTGATAGATAAACAATGGCTATCATTGCAAAATTCATTTTCAGAGTTAATTTTAATATACAATGAATAAACAATGCAGCAAATGATATTAAAAAAATGATTATCAAAACATTTTCTGATTGTTTTTATATCAATTCATTTTAACATAAAGTAAATGATTGACAATACACCAAAATTCATTCACAGAGATAATTTCATATAACATAATTAACATTTTCCATATTAAAAAGCAAGTTATGACTATTAATGAAACAAAATTCATTTCATTACAGTTAATTTGGGACAAATATGACCGTGCTAACAATGAAGAAATGGATAAACATATTATAACAATAACTAATAATTTTACAAAATAATTTTTTTTAAAAGAAAAAAGGTTCAATTCTATAGGACAAAATGTTCTGTTCCAGTGATTCCAAAGAAGATGTTTTTAAAAAGAAGATCTTAACTAAATTTCTACTGCAGAAAATTTTTTCGCTCAAAATAATAAGTGATAACTATTGCATATATTTCATAACCCTCTAAGAAATTTGGCACAAATTTGATGATTTTTTCCCCTACACATATATATACTGTTACTCTCACGCATTCAATTTGCATCACACTTTCTCAACTGAGCCCTTTTTTTTTTATAACAAATAACAAACTGATTTTCATTTAGGAAAAAAAAATAAACTTCTCATTTAAGGCATAACCAGTTTTGTATTTTTAAATGCTATATTATAAAACATATAATTAATAGGAAAAAATAAGACTTGCCATTAAATACTTTCTATAATAATTATCAATCAAAACTGAAACAAGACACAAGAAAATAAATGATTTTTTTTGTACATATTAAAATAAGATATAAACACTAGACATAAATCTACAATACTTTCTAAATGAAATAAAGGATGAAAAAGTCATATCAATTCAAACAGGCAAAATGAAATAACCATCTCATAAAGTCAACATCAGTATCCAACAGTATATTACATGAAGTTTATAGGAGAAAGCAGGCACTCTTTGATGTATAGTCAAATGTATACACATGATTTACTGTCACGACTCAAACTAAGTACAGTGGAATCTGTCAGACCAAATTCTTCTCAATTCCTTTTGATGGTTTGAGCTTTTTTTCTTAAAAAATGAGCAAAGCACTCTGATAGCAAAGGCATAATGTTTATGCACATAAAATACATTTAAACAGGGCTAAGAAAACAAACATCATTGCCAAAATTGATGACATTCATGAAAGTTTGCTTACTCAGTTACCAAAAAAATGAATAAAATTATAAAAGTCTTGACCACAAACTGTTAATTTAGCAATTAAGCTTATATACTGTTCATTGACAACAGAGCAAACAAAATGCTAAGGAATAAATTCGCAAAAACTGAAAGTTTGCAATACTTTTGTTTCACATCAACAGAAAAGTGGTTTACTTTTAAATAATCACCCTCCCCCCAAAATCCCCACTCACTGTGGCAAAAAGCCAGCCATTAATGCTCCTTCTATGCCATACAAATGCCACGGTATTGGAAACATGATTGGAAAAATACGGGATGGTTTCCAAATATTCAACTTTTCAAACATTTTATCACTGTCTATCGGTAGAAGGCATTTTCCATGAATGCAAAAATTGGAAGGCAAACACGTATGTGGGGAGAGGGGAGGGCATATTTTTTTAGAGAAGTTCTGATCATTAGTATCTTTGCTTAATAACAAAACTATAAAATGGCGTAAAACAAATCAGAACTGTGCCATTTGGCCTAAAAAAATGCCATCAATTTTGACAAACATCTGACGCTTCAGATTCCCCAGTGCAGCGATCAACTAGAGTTGGTTCCAAAAGAAAACACGAGCACTTAACATTAAACTGAAAAAGTAAAGCAAAAGAAACACAATTCTCCAATCAGAATTCAAAAAGTAAGGAGTAAAAATATCTTAGGTATGATTGTAGCATTGTGTTGTATCTGTTCAAGCAACAACATCATTCTTATTCAGGAAGTTTTGCTGTTTGTTTTCTTCAGCAGCCGTTTGGAGGCGATTTCAGCCAGATTCATGAGGGCATGGGCCCCTTCCTCCTCGGCATTCTTCCTCAGAACAGAGACAGATTTCGGGGTGTGGTTTCCGTTGGCCGAGACACTCCCCTCGTGGGCGGTCTTCTCACTCGACCAATGCGCCTCCTCCTTGTTCACTGTATTGCACGCTTTTGGGCTGGAGGCGGGCAGATCCAAAGAGGCACTGTAGGTGTGGTCTTCACTTGGGCTGGTAATGATGATGGGCTTCACCTTCGGCTTTTTTGCCCCATGAGATGTTGGCCTGTTCAAACAAAATGCAAAACTATAACAGCGATTAATACAGATTCTTTTTCCTTTTTTAAAAATTTTTTTTATCACACGCAAAAAGAATCATCAAAGAATTTTCTCTTAACACATTGTGTGCGGGTACAACTTAATTGTTATTATTTAATAAGTATAATAAATGTTATTGAAAAAGAATATGATTGAAATGATTATAATTAAAATCTTACAAGATTCCTTTTATGATATAATGAATGAATGATAATTTGATAATGATTATCATTATTTAATTGATTTCATTTATCTATACATTCAATTCATATTAATTATCTATACATATTTGTTACGTTAACCCTTTTGTGAGCAGGTACATTTCACAGTGGAATTGTACTGGGAGCCGGCAACTTGTGTATAAATTTAGTTATTCAGTTCAATCTCAATAGATAAAAAATTATTTCATTTTCTTAACCTACTTTTCGTATTTTATATTGAAATATATAAACAAATATAATAAGATTTTTACATCTACATCATAAGATTTTTGTAAACACAAAATATATTTTATAGTGGATAAATTTATAATGGTATAGTAAATAGAAAAGATCAAATAGAAATAGCAGTATATAGTTTTATGTTATATATAAACATTTTTACATTATAAAAAATGAAAAGAGCAATCATAAAATTAATAATGTTTTACAGTGTGGTAGCTTTCAAAGCATTTTCCTCTACGAAGAGGTACATGGTAAAATTCACTCATTTTTACAAGGATAAACAGAAAGTAAATTTTAAATTGAAATTGAGGTTTTAAAATCAACCTTCCCATTCTGTGGTTATGCATCGACTGATGTTTTTATTTGTCTACATTTTTCCAGAATCTTTGTAGTAGATGTTGGGAATAAGTCAAAATTATCCTATTTAAATCGGCATCATCTGCAAACGGGTTCAAATTTATCGAATCAAGCTCATTTGATGCAGTCACACAAGAGCAGAAATCACATAAGAGGACTCTTATTGGCATATCAGTGAAGAAGATGAAATTTTTGTTAATCGCCGTACACACAAATAAGAAGTCAAATGTTGGACTAAAAAAAAAAAATCGACCGAACTTTTGAGATGTCGGTTGATGTTGTGTGTATTTCGAGTAGATGTGCGTCCTTCGATAAGTATGTCTTTGAAATTTTCGTTCTGGTTATGAGATGTAACCACGTTTCAATAAATTTCAAGTTATTCTTTCATCGTCATTGTGTGGAGTTCTTTCTTAAAGGATAAACGCAATTTACTAATCAGGCCAAATTTATCTCAACAGTAGACAAGAACATTCATTTTCCTCTCTATACCGTTATTTTTGTACCCACAAACAAACCATATTGTTGCTCTAACCCGTACTAGTATGTGACCTGCGCTCAAGTATCAATTGTGAGAAAATTTACTATTACGCGCCCCACATACAATGTGTTAAACTTCTCTAAGTCAAAGAAGAAAAAAGATTTTTTAGTCTTCATATGCAATAATGAGTTCAACAAACTATACGAAAGGAATTTGGCAAGAGATTTTTTAAATCAAATTTAAGGAGAAAAATTAATCTACATCTATCTGTTCATATCCATATAAAATAAATTTACACCACCAAATAACTGGAAAAGCAATGAGACTAGATGAATGAAATTAAGTTTTAACATTAGAATTGTATTGCCTGTCCATGTATTTTAGAATAGGGTTGGGATTTAGTGAATCGTTCAACATACGAATTGCGGGTTGATATAAAAATTTGAACAAATCTAAATTATCAATCAAAATTATATATTCACATACATGTGATTAGAATAATTTGAAAATACAGTATCCCAGAGTGATGAAATGTGGTACTGTCTTGTTGCTAAAATTACAAATCTGTATAAAATTTTAGTTCAAATGGGTTGAAAGAATGCACCCAAAATGTGTAGTTCATTTTTTGCACTGCATTAAAAATTAAATTCTTTAAATTATTGAATTCAAATACACTTGTAATTTATTTTCTTTTAATTTTTTTAATTACATGTTAAAACATCATAAACAATTCAAATTTATTTTGGTTCTTTTGAAATCAACATTTAAAAGTAATAAAGATGTATGATGAAGATGACAGTGCAAAGATTATTAATAATTCTTTATATAAAAAAATATAGTTTCAAGAAAATGTGTTTCATCCGTATTAAATGTGAATGAAAATTGCATTTATTGTACTGATACTATACAATGCAGAATTAATGACTTTCTTCCAATTTAAAATGAGTTAAATTCAATAATATAGATAAAGTCTATTTTTCCCCTTCTTAGTTTAAATTACAAATTTCTATTACATGAACTTTTTATAATGTAGTTTTTAAATAATAGACCAAAATTCATTAAATAGAGACTGAACTGCCTGATACTTTCATTTAAACAAAAACAGAAAATTTGTTTTTCAATATTTAAATCCCTCTTTTTACTACATGCTAGTCTATTTTATTATATTATATATGGCAACAAACTTCCAGATGGCAGAGATCTCAACAGGGAACCAGACTTATAATTAGATAATTAATATGAATTGAAAAATGGATAAAACAATGAATATAGATAAACAAAATTGATTAAATAATGATAATCATTATAAAATAATCTTTCATTCATTATATCATGAAAGGAATCTAGCAAGATTTTAATTATAACCATTCAATCATATTCTTTTTCAATAACATTTATTGGACTTATTAAATAATAACAACGATTCATTATATTTTATATCATTTAATAATAATAACTTATAATGACTGAATAATTATTAAAAATAAAAATTTACTTCAGGCGCAATCTTTTTCTTGGGAACCATTGAGAGCACTGAATGGAATCGTTTTCGGATTCATCACTCATATCTGAAAGCAAGAATTAATACAGTAATTAATATATAATAATTAATTCAGAATATGTACATTCATTTCTAGCACTTTAGAAAATGAGTAAGCATTCAGAATCAAAAGCAATGGTCATGTATAAAGTGAATTTTGTTGAATATAACAAATTTGATTAAAGCGCATCTCTACTACTAATAATAAAGATGAATGTTTATATGTGTGTTGGTATTCTACAAACCAGATCATTCGACTTAAAAGTTGCCAAAAAAAGACATATATAAACATTGAAAAATAAAAATAAGCATATTGCAGCAATCTTTTTAAAATTTGAATTTGAATTTTGATTAATTACAAATTGAGCTAAATTTTGTCATTTTCCCATGATGACTTCTGAAAATATTATCGCACAAAAAGGAATTTCATAATGTTTAAAAATATTTCATTGCTAATTGTTGCCCTGAAATTCAAAATGTATCCACCATTCCAACAATACCATGAAATTTATAAGATAGATGAATTCGGAATTTCCCTTTTTTTTAGAATATGAAGTTAGGATTCACCCCATTTGAAAGGTATATAATGAACAGATCATGTGCAAGAAAATTAAAAAAAAAAAAAAAAAAAAAAAAAGACAAAGAAAACACAGTTTGAATATTTGACAGCTGAGCAGAATAGCAAATATGAAATTATATCTAAAAGAACTAAGAAGAGTTAAGTATAAACAATGTTTCCAGTAAGCCAGCTGGTCACTAAAAAAGAAAACTAACAACTTCTAAGGATTCTGTAAGCTGATTCTCAAAAATCTATACCTCAAATTGCAGCTTAAAAAATGTAAAGGTGGAATTTTAATTATTTTTATTCTTGCTCTTTGCTAATTTTCAATTTAAATTGAAAAACATTTTACCTCTACATATATAAACTTTTATAAATTTTACCTTTTTTAAAATTTAAGAATTGAATCTCTCCAATCATATGTTTGGCACAGCATGGCCAGAAATGGCTCTTGTGCCACAAAACCTTAACAAACTTAACTTAATTTTCCAGGAGGTAATTTGTCTCTTCTTTTCTTTCTCACTGTTGCATACAAGGTATCATTTAAAATGAAACAAACAAACAAACATAAATTATTACAAAATACCCCTTTATGTCAAGCAGGTTTCTCTCATCTGGCTAATATTGCCGCATAAAGAAAGCTTACCACGAGCTCAGGAGCAGAATAGTCAAAGCACACAATCCAAACCCAGAGTTTGTGGGTTCGATGCTTGTCATGGCTGTTGTATCCAGAGCATGGATTTTTAGTTTGTTTATGTTCTCTAACATTATAGACTTTTCTTTGTCATAAAAATCAATTGTTTCTTGAATATTCTGTTCGTGTACAAAAGTTGATACCCACTTGTCGTGGGAAACTTCTCGACCTCGTAAAGTTGTAAGTTGCTACTTTCCTTCAATAAACTTGTTTGTTAGTTTAAATCTGACGGTTTTTTTAAAATCTCTGTGATAATATTAATAAAAATTAGGCTTACTCTAATGCTCATTAAACTAATATCTAGAGTGGTGGTTTTTAACTACCCAGCTCAGTAACAGTCATAAATATATGTATGTGTAAAATTAACACATTGACTGCCAACTACGAGTCATCTTGTGCAGTGTTTACTTGCCATTTTTATGCCGCTACAAATAAACTCGTGTTATATCAGTGCTCATATCGATAGATGGCTTCTGGGAAAAGAACAAAAAATCAATAATGGCTTGCATGAACAGAAGATGTATTAAAAAATGAACAAAAAATGTAAGTATAAAATTTTACTTTCATATTATCTATTCAACATCTGCTCTATTTCAAAGCAAATAATTTGTTAAGTAAATAAATAATAATAATTTGATTTTACAGAATGTTAAGGAATTATATTCATGTTTTTAAAACTTGAAACATAATCTTGCAAGGGCATGCAATTATAATAACTTATTTATTTTAATAAGTAAAAAATATTTTTCTTCAATCATACAGTCACTGAAGGCCATTAACTCATTAATTCAGTCATTCTAGTTTCAATATGGCTTTTTCAGGAAATAATGCAATCAATTTTACACAACTAAATTGGCAAGATAGGCACAGCACACTTTGGAGCTCAAATCAATCGAAATCTTCAGCAAAAAAGTGGTGAAACATCAATGATGAATGGTAGAGTTTTAACAAAACTGAAATCCAGCTTTCCTCGCAAACTTCAAGGTTTTGAACTCATTGCAAGTACATTGGATCTTTGTTATAATCTTTACCAAAATAGAAACTACAATTACATATTATTGTAAGATTCTTTCTTAGACTACTCTGCATATCAATATGCCTGCTTTAAAAAGCTCCTTTCTTATCATTGAAAAGCAACAAATAAAATAATTGGTATGCTAAGAAAGATAATTTTTTAATATTACCACAATCCAAAGCTCTTATGCATATTTGTTTCAAAAAGTTACTAATCAAAGTAAATTTGAAACAACTATAATTAGTTTGGAATTAAATACTGTATATTACCTGCAACTCCCAAAAGGATAAAAATTTTAAATTCAGTATAACATAATCAAAAAAAAAATAAGCTCAAGTGTCAGGATATATTTGAAAAGAGATAATTCTCTGCCATCGCTTTAGAAAATATTACAATCCTTTACAGTAGAATGAATCCCCAAATTGTTGAATAAATCATAATGATTATAAGGCAGTAATAATCCTGAAGGAGAGTTTTCATTTCTTCACATTTTCAAACCAAGACAAAAAAAAAAAAAAAAAAAAAAAAAAAAATCCATAGAGGATTTTTTTTCAGCCATCAAAACACCTTGAGACAGCTGATGGTCAAAAACTGTAGCTCCATTGTTCTGCAGGTTGTTGATTCCTTATTAGTAAGAATATGTTCAATTAATTTTATTTAGCATCAAGAGCAGTCAGTTGGACTACCCATCTTTATTCTGAATATTTTAAATCTTTGACTTAAGCAAAGAATTTTAGCAGAAAATTAAATACATGGGGCAGAGGGGTTTTCCATAACAAAAAGTTTTATTTAGTGGATGGGTGGTGGGTCTAATGCCACTTGGTCATACCACGCCCGAATGAGCGGAGCTCTTTCGAATGAAGGCAGAAGTGTGTGCCTTTCGTTGTCAATGAGCACCGTTCAGGTGAAAGGACGCCTCAAACACAACCCTTTTTAGGGGGTGGTCGAACTCATTAATCCATCCGACAGTGAGAATTCAGATCCAAATCAGAGACCGACTCAGTACCCCCAAAGGTATCATTTGTGATAGGAACTTGGAGGACCTGTTGAATGTGCCCCAACTGCCATTAGCCAACATGGCAGTCTTTGGCCGAGACGAGGACAGAGCCCGCTACCTTTCGGGTTACAAGACGGACGCTCAACCAAGCAGGCTACTGCGGCCCCAATTAGTAGTAGTAGCTGTATATAAAACCATTCGATAATTGGAAATTAAACTGTGACCATGATTTTACTTATAATTTTTTTTCTGACTTCCCCCAATAACTTTTTAATAGATACAAATTTTAATATTTATATATTTTATATTTACTCCCCTTTAAATTGATTTGCTCTTTAGATAATGTTTTTCAAGCACTTGCACTTATTCTCCACTAACATTTAAGTTTTTATTTACGCATTTTTTTAAGCAAAAAAATAGCAAAGGTATTTTCTCAAATTTTAGAATTTACACATTCATTTTGTTTCTAATATAATTATCATTTTTATAATGTTGTTATTTACATGATAAAATTATTATACTTTCTAACATACATAATGTTTACATACTTTTCAAACTATTTTATAATTTTTTTACCGTTTTATCCAATACAATTTTCTTTAATGTTTATAATGATAAATCACAAAAGTAAAAAAGTAACTTTGCAAAGTATATCGTGAATTTACTTTCACTTTAAATTTGTATTAACTACACAATCTATTAGTATCATAAAAGGTCAGAATTCATGACTGAAGAGAGATGGATAAAAATGAGCCATAAAATAATTTAATTATAGTTTGATTTCCTTTCAGACACTTTTAAATTAATATTCAAAGCAATTCAAGCAAGGATTCCGGTTAAACACAGATCAAGCAGAAAATCGATGAGTTTAATGCACCATAAATATGACATACGTCTTTTAAAAATTAGTACATTTTATAACAGAACATATTATTCTATGAATTCCTGTTTAAATTGTAATACATAGCAAGTACTCAAATTTGTAAGTGAAAACAAGATTTTTTCAGTATTTGTCTCTATTTTAATGAATTAAAATACTTTCTATTTAATTAAAAATATCAGAAATCAAAAAACAACTAATGTGAATCAATCTGACTTCCTGCTTGCAATGAAAGAGAACACAGCCAGTTAAAAAAATGCTGAATGAAATTAAGCATTTTTTTTGTTGTTGTTGTTCTTGCAAACTATTTAAAATATCTTTTAAACTGAACACCCTATTTAAAAAAACATCTAGATATTAATTTTAAAAAATAACTTTAATTTTTAACATTTTAACTTAATTTTTTGTTACTATCACTTTAAAGCATATTTGGAATATTTGCATACTATTTTATAATTTTAATTTAAAGCCAATTTCCATAAAATATTCTATGCATACACACTCAGTTATACTTTATACATTGCATATAATATATGAGTTAAAAAGGATGTTTAACTATCTAAAAGAAGTTTAAAAAGAATTTAAAATGGGTACACAGATTTATTCTAACATTAATGCACAACTGGAATTTTTTCATAAATTGTTACATAACTTCCTCAAACACTAAGAACTATGGAACATTTCAAAGACATTTAAATATTTTATAAAAATTCATTAAAAATATACTATAATATAATTAATATTGTTCATTTAACCCCTTAGCACTTTTATTTTCTTTACTACCTAATTAGATGCTGCTCTCTAGTTTCACAATATTTTCTCTTTTAAAAATTAAAATGGAAATACATTGAATGCTTGACTTATCAAGGTATTCTAAATAGTTTTAATATTGAAATATAGTCCTTATGAATGGTTTATTTTTTACCAATAACTATCAACATTCAATAAAACGATGCACATATGGCCTCCTCAGGCAAAATAAGCGGTAAAACAAACAGCTCTATTAATTCTTCACTATTAATTTTAATGCATATATATATATATATATATATATATATATATATATATATATATATATATATATATATATATATAAATAAATAAAAATATATATATATTTATTTCTTTTTTTTTGTCATCTCACTTCTTCCTTCACTTCTTCTCACTTCTTCCATACAATTTAAATCCATAGTTTAACATAACAAATAGCAACTTTTACTCCAATAAACTGCTTAACAAGTTACTATATATTTTTAGACCCCAGAAAAGTTTTCTCTAGACGTACTCCACCCAATAATCAGATTCCAAAATCAAAGAATCAACATTTTTAAATCCCCCCCTCCCCCAAATTTATTTGCCAAGTTACATAAGAATTTAAAAAATCTTTTACTTTTAAGTACTTCACTATAATTTCATATTTACAAATAATAATAATTTCATACTGAAATTTTAACAATTTTTCTTTCAAAACATTCAGAATCCACTTCACTAGATACTCTTAGTGGTTTTAATATAATTGAAAAGAATTTTACTGAATTCTAAGATGGGCCTTATTAAGTTAATTCATTAAATATGTCTTGATATAGGGAAATATGATAAACACTGAATAAAGAAAAGATATCCAATAGTTTATGCTGGATATTTATATTCAACTTATTATAGTATTATTGTAGTTCATTTTGAATATTATCTTAATAGGTTTGGAAAATTTTAAAAATATTTCATGCACACATTAGATTTTTTTTCCCTAGAAAACTTACTGTGTAGTGAAAGGTTAGGACCATTTTTTAAAGTGAGCATGGTGGCAGCAGCATCAACCTCAGGATCTGAAACAAAAGGAATTCAAACATTTTATTCTAGAATTATATCCCCCCTCCAAATCTCCATATTTACAGAATTTCATAATTTAAATCAGATCAGAAAGAGAAAAAAAATTATTAAGATATTTTAATGAAAGAATATTGGTAGCATTTCAACAATGGCCCTTTCCCTACTTTATTAGGCAAATATGGTATAAAGACAGCAATTCAAGAAACTTTCTATAAAAAAACTTCCTATAATAGAAAACAATTTTTTGTAATTAATAAAAACAAACTATTTGCTATTATTATTTAAAAAAAAAACATTGAAAAAATGATAATAGTAATTAATGTTGAAGTTATGAAGATTAAATTCAAAACATGGAAGTTTGAAAATTACCAGAGATCATATAGTTTAATATAAATAATAAAATATTGAATTTATTGATAATATTTATGCACATCAAAAGTAACATCATTATCCATATATAACAAATATTCCTAATATATTTTAAACAAATTAATAAGGGATTCAAGGTATTTAAAATGAATAATTTAAAAAATCTTCTTATGAATGTATTAACTTACATTATTTTAGTTTAGATTATTATACTATTGCTTAGCTATATTATATAATACATTAATCCCCAGTTTTCATCAGCTTTGTATATATATTATATACAGCCTTTTAGATTTCACTGAAACAATAGTAATAAAACATTTGTGATACAACAAAAATCAAATATAATGTATTAAGACTATCTAATGTATTGTTATGTAATGTATAACAAAATGTATTTGTTAATGTACAACAAAACTCTGACAAAATGTATTTGTTAATGCATGACAAAAATCAAATTGAATGTATTGTTATGGTCTAAATAACATCTAAAATATTAAGACTTTCCAAAAATTGGCACATTCAATAACTGGTCGAAGATTCTCAGCAACATGACAGGCATTTAAGTCACAGAAGAAGATAATACAATTCTAGCAATGTGAAAAAAGAAAGGGTTCCTGCGTTATGCATGATTCTTATTATTCTTCCAGAAACTGATAAGAATAGAATAATACACATAAATTATTTTCCTGGGGAAAAAATGAAGTTAAATTAGAAAAAAAAAAACACCCATTACTATATGTTGACTCTGAGTTGAAAATTGACACAAATGTTACAAAGCAATGAAAGCACTAGAGGAAATAGTTTAAGAAGTTTGTTTAGCAGTGACTAGAAGCTGCAGTTGTGATCAATAAGAGAAAATTTTCTGTCAGTCCAATGGATCACAATAAAAAATTCAAACAGTTGGCAAATTGGCACAAGAGAGGCACAGAAGCATAATTATTTGAAAATCACATTAGAAGGTGACTAATCTATTTCGATCTGTTAGTCCTTGAGCACAAAAGACGTGCTCTATTGAATATTTTCACACAAAGGAGGTGCAGATAAGTGGATGATGCACATGTTAATGAGCCTAATTAATAAAGTAAAAATGTACAATTCTAAGATGAAAGGGATTAAAAAGAATATTTGATTCAAGATATGAGTGCATTTGGTGTGAAATTGGATGCCCTCCAGTGAGAGGTGAGACAAACGATATTTTTTTATTGTTTAGGGATTATCTTATTGGCTGCTGACTTTTTAAATTCTTCTTATCCATTTTTTGGGGGGTGCTTATTTATCAGTTTCATTTTTTTTAAATTGGCTTAGTATTTATCAACTTCATTTCCTTCCTACTGAATAGAGTCCTGATATTGAATAGCATCTTTCTTTCAGGAAAGAGATGCAAATAATCATTGCCACAATCATCAAGTCTGTCATTTTGTTTGGATAATGGATTATAATGTCATTGTATCAATATTGTCTTTGTATACCATCTTGGACTTAATTTCTTAGAGCTTATATAAGAACACTTAGAAAATGTACAGCAAAACACAATCTGTAATTTTGGAGAAAAACCTTTCCAAGGTAGAATTTACCTTCCATTTCTTCAAGGTAATTTGATCAACACAATTAATGCCACATATGAATTATAATGACAGATGAAAAACTTTCATAAGAGAAAATATAATTTATATTTAAGTATATATTTCTGTATTATTAAACATTTATACATGATATATATCATGTACATTTAGTATCATATCAAATTATAATATTATGTATATTTTACTCATATATCTACAAATCATAAATTAATATGCATTTACTTATATATGTATGTCCTGTACATTTCTATAAATCTATTATTTTTTATAATACATACTTGCTACAATTTATTTCAAGCAAAATGCTATTGTCCTTAATTTAAGAATGCCAGATCAATTAGTATAAGAGATGACAGAAATATATAAGGCTACTACACCTGGAAGATCTTGCATATGTTTCTTCATATTCTGCAACCATAACTAATATGAATGAAAACATGGGCATCATGCCTGTGCTGACAGATGTTACAAATGTTTAGAACACATTGTATTTTGATGATGGTCATATAATCATTTAAGAGCATTTTGAACATTAGATGATGTATATTATCATCTTAAATGATGTATATTACAAATAAACACAGCAACCATTGACACAAGTCATCTTGAATCAGAACAATTCTTCTGAGTTTTTGACAAAATTCAAGATAAGAAACTATCGAAGAATTAAAAATATATAAAGAACACAGGAAAATCAATATATTTAATCATGATAATCAATAAAATAATAATTAAGAGGGAGTACCTTTCATACTGCTGGCAAGACGACGGGAAAGAAATGGAAAAAGCTCTAAAAACACAACACACAAACCAAAAATGAGTAATAGGATAGGGGAAAAACATTCACTATAAGAGATAACTGTTATTCGAACAATAAAAAAAAAAAATAATAATTTGCTAAAACTGTATAAGTAATTTCAGCATTCAATTAACAATGAAATACAAAACAAGTTGTTATAAGAAACATGTTAATCAAAATTAATAAAAATTGTTAGTATTCTAAGTTTATAAATAATAAGAGAATATGGTAGTTAAAATTCACACAGGTAAGAAAACAATTTATTAATAACAGCAGTATTTAAGCAAATTATTTAGTCAGAGGAAAAAAAATCTGGCATTATGTAAGGAATTTTAATACAGAAAAAGAATTGTTCTAGCATAAGATTTTAGAGGATGAAACTAATTTCTAAAAAAGTAAAGGCTTAAATTATATATATATATATATATATATATATATATATAAGCAAAATATTCCATGCTATTCTAAAGCTGAGATTTTTCTATGTAAATAAATGACTTATAAAAAAAAATCGAATAAAGGTTATTTGTCTGAAAAGAAATGCTTCCCTCCGATAAAAAATATTAATAGTCAGCATAATGAAATGTGTGTTTGTGTTGCACAATGCAAAATACCAGATTATTTTTCATATGCTTCCTTTCTATACGAATTTTCTCATATATCATCTCTTTTACTTTATGATACAGATTTTCTTTTTCATACTAGCAAAATATGAGATAGGACGGGATGCAAGTTAAAAAACATACTTTTGATAAAGAGTAAAATGGTAGTTAATTTTTTTTATTAATTTAATATAATTTTTTTGCTTTTGATCATTAATGTATTAATCATCCTAAATAATACATTTCTTAAAAAATTCACTATAATGTAGGGCTACTCACATAGATTCAAATTTATTTAATTCATTAATTGATAATTAAGTTTTAAAACTTTAAGTAAAATATACTATTATCGGGAGTCAGCACACCACAGAGCAAGTGGAAAATCGACCAGGAAATTACATATTTATAAACAAGAAACAAATAAAACTAAATTAAATGCGCAAATTAAAAAAACAAACAAGGCATATGAAAATACAAGAAAAAAAATTAAGCATGTAAAACGTTATATTTACCAGGAGAAGGAATCTGTATTGCTTCTTGAGAAGACACTAAAAGACAGGGCTTCACTTCACTGCAAGGAAAGTAGCAAAAAAATAAAATTCACTCGTGTTTACAGTGTGTTAGATCTTAGAAGCCACAATTTTAAAGTGGAATAACATTATAGGTCACATAAAGCATCACTGCCTTCGCTGAAAAAGGACGAAAAGAGAAACTTTTAACATTATTTTCCCTCAGTTTACCTTCTTACATATGACTTAGACAAAGAAAGTGTTGTAATCATACTTTTATCAGTTTCTAAGTTTTGAACCTTTCAAAATTGGAGAAAATTTTTACAATCATGTTTTTTTATTGTCTGCAGTGTAATTACTCAAAATTTAAATGAAGTTTGACAAATGACCTTAACAATAAACAGTAGATTTTAACAAAATTCATCAATGGGGCTAAAAAAAGAAAAAAAAAATGTAGAGAATAATTTAGTTCAAAATGTCTCCTGAACCATCATATCTAACTATTTGGCGATGGTATTGGCAGAATTGTGCCGATATGTAGGTTGAATTCCACCAGGGATGGAACCTGCGATGTTTGGGTTTGAAGTCCAGCAACTTTCTTATCCATTCGACGAAAGTAATCACTGATGTCTAGCGGCTGTTACTGGCTTATTAAGATGTCTCCACAACCAGAGATTGTAACTGTCGAATTAAAAATATAACTGCATATGCAGAGAAAATGCAATACACTTTTATTAAGGGGGAATAAGAAAATTTAAAGATTTTGTCAAAGATTATTTCAAAGACAAATGTGAAACAAAGATATATCTTTAAAATAAAGGAAATGGCTGATATAAAACAAATTGCAGAATACGGAAATACTTCCATAAATACACTTGAATTTGAAAAGAGCCTTATCAACTTCCAAAATGCTTTAACTAATTTGTTTTTAAGCATTAGAATAAGAAATATTTAAATCTTCATTAGACAATTCTTGACTAGATTATGCAATGAAATTAATCTATTCAAAAATATCACAGTAGACTTGTAAATATTATTCACTTAATTCTTTTCAATAAAAAATTATAAAACAATTTACAAAGATTCTAAAATCCTCTCAGTTCCAACATACAGATTGTGGTGTCATGCCTGAGGCGAATGAATAGAATAGAGAAATAATGTCCATCTGCTGGGTTTAGAGGAAAGAAAGTTTACTAACACATGTAGAGAGGGCAGATTGGCCCTAGACATCGACAGAATTTAGACTCTATCTCACATCGAAACGAGCCAACACCATGATATCGAAAAAAGGTTTCATTAAAACAGACATATACCTCCACAGCCAGAACACAACTGCCTTATTTTTTCTTTCATTCTTTTCGAATTCAGAATTCATTTGCACAAAAATTGTTTCAAAAAGAATCACCAGGAGATGACAGAGGGAAAAGGATTCATTCTTCCAGAACAAATAGTTCGCATTGCTTCCTAAAGAGTACCACTTCTCTGAGCTCTGATAAAAGGCAAATTATTAACAATAAAATACAATGCTGCTTCATAAATTAAATAGGCATGAAATAATCGAAATTTTAAAAGAAACAAAAGTGGGTGTTTCCACCACTTTTTAAAATATAAATTTACAATAATAAATAAAGGAACAAAATTGTTCTGCAGTGGAGAGAAATCACACACAGAGAGAGTAAAAAAAGATTTTCAATGCAAGAATCTTCAGCTGATTACAGTTTGTATGCATATTTTATCCACTGATAAAAATATTACTGTGATTTATTTATTGTTATTGGAGAATGCCAACAGCTAAATGTTTCGAAAATGAAAAAAAATACCATATAGCTTAAATTACAATCTGTACATTTAATTTATAAACAGACTTTATTAATTAATAATTGGTTTAATTAGTCTTTAAAAAAAGTTATTACAAATAATTGAATAACTAACTACACAGAAATCCAATAAGTGTAGTAAAGTTGTGAGTCACACACACACAAACCCCAGCAAGTATAAAATGTGGCAAGATTCACAAGTTTATCATCCTACAGTTGAAAATGAGTAATTTATGGCATTCTTGAGTCTAATATTATTATATGGTTCAGTTATATACATGTATATGAATTATTTCATATAAGGTAGGTAGAAATCCCATTACTGGTTAATTGGATGCCAAATTTGGATATTTCTCAGCAATAAAATGCATTCTAAGTGCTTCATGATTATTAAACACTATAAATGCGAGGAAAAATAAACATATATGTATAGTTCAAAAGTCAATGTACAAAAAAAAAAAAAAAAAAAAAATGGTGAAGAAAGTGCAGCAACATGGTTATTTTAATTATCTGCTACAGTATTTTAATGTTTTAAATTGTTTGCTACTCTTGAATGTTGAAAATGACATTTAGCGAATCTCACTCAATGCCACTTTCATTGGAGTAACAAGGCAGATAATAAATGAATACATTTGGTATCATTTCTAACGTTATGAAAATGCCCAACAACAATACACCACTTTTCATTAATTCAAACTGGCATTTATGTAATTCAAATGCAACAAGATTTTGATGGACATAGTCTTGGGGAAAAAAAAAAACCAAATTTATTAATTTACTGTCATTAATAAGTTTTAGATGAAATTTAATTATTGTTGCTTTAATAACACTGCAATAATTTACGTGATAGTGAAGATCGTTCATTGGCTAAATAACTTGAAGACACAAGTTGTCTTTTCTGGGGTTTATTAGATAACATAACAACAAGAGACATGGATACTCCATAGTATAATGGGTCTAGAAAACTGCCCTGTGGTTTATTTTGGAAGAGAGAGAGCCAAGAACACACTCCCCACCATCTGTGGGTCAAGTTCGCTTCTCATGAATATATATATATATATATATATATATATATATATATATACACACACACACACACACAAGCAGCAACAGTGAGACCATGTGATGTTTACATGCTCTGCCCAGGAAGATCACACAGTTCATTGAATTTTTAACATTCATTGTTAAGGTATCGACTACGTTAAAAACTGATTATCGAACACATTGGCGATTTTTTTAAATTGTTACTTCTTCTTGTTCAGATTTTACTCTTTCCAAAAGTTTATATTTTCAAGGAAAAGGAAGGCCTGAATGATAATCCAGGGGAATTTTACGCAAAACATATTTATTTCTAAAATTTGTCTTCAATTTTCATAAAAAAATTCCACTATTAACATCTACTATTAACTATAACTAACACCTCAAACACTAAATAGAGATATTTTCATGAAAATTTCAGCATGACTTTTAAATAATATGAGCAATGAAATGAACCAAAAGTTTTATTGCTGGTGAAATACTTTTTCTATTTATAGGTGTTTTTAGAAAAATTAAACTGCGAATTTATGAAACAAATGCATTTATACAATTTTTATCAAAACCTTCTTTGCATTACAAATGTTTTCGTAAATTTTGGTTCATTTCATTCATCATTATATTCCATAACGTGCACAAAGAAAAATAGGATTGCTGCTTAACAATTTTGAGTAGATTGTAAAATATTTTGGTGAAATTTCATTAAAATTTATTACCAATTTTGCTATTTCTTAAAACATATTACATTTTCAAATAGTTATGTTGTATTGATAATATTATGCATTATAATTGACAATACATCTGAAATCCATTGTTTTAAAAATCCAATCTTTAGAAATTTTTCCTTTGAACATAGTCTGATACCTTAAGTGTAACTTTTAAATTTGGAACTTATGGTGTAGAACGATAAAGTAGCTGAGGGGAAACCAACCTTTCTGTCCTCCCGTTTTGGCAGTAGGCTGAAGACAAGTAAGAGAAGTGACTGAACTCTAAGTTTGCCATACTTGGAGCTTTCTGTAAGGCTTGTAAAAGATTGGGACGGAACTCTGGATCAATACACCACAATGATCCTTTCCCCACATTCTACAAGGAGGGGAAAAAAAAAGAACATTATTCAAGTATATTATAAAGCACACTCTTATCAAACAGATAAATTTTAAATTCCAGAAGCTACTTCAATGGGACACTATCAAGTTTAGTTGATCTAGTAACTGTATTCACTGATTAATAACTTATTTAGTTGATTTAATAACTGTATTAGCTGAATTAGTAACTTATTTAGTTGATCTAGTAACTGTATTAACTGAATTAGTATCTTATTTAGTTGATCTAGTAACTGTGTTAGCTGAATTAGTAACTACCATGTTTAGTTACTAATTCAGTTATAATTGGGACGGTACTATGGATCAATACACCACAATAACCCTTTCCCCACATTCTTTGAGGAGAGAGAGAAAAAAAACCATTATTCAAGCATGTTATAAAGCACACTCTTATCAAGGGTATAAATTTTAAATTTCAGAAGCTGTTTCAAAGGGTGAATAAAACAGATATTTGTACAATCCTTTTTATACCATAATTTATATACTATAGAAATCTCCAACAATTCCATGAATTATGTAGTTATTTAGCATTTTCCAAAACTACATTTTCATAAACCGAAAAGGATTATTTTACCTAAAGTTGTTATTCTTTTTAAATGAAGAGTTAGAGATAATTAGAATCATTTTATTCACTAATTGTTGCTCTCAATGTCTAATTCAATTTTATATACTTCTTTAAAAATTGTAAATTTGAGGGGAAAATTATCTTTGTATACCGGACAACTTTTCCTGCTTGCCACCTAGCGGCTGATCAATAAAACTTCAGTCTGTGTTCTGGTGTCATGGATGAAGCTTGATGTTTACCCTGGGGTATTTTTCTGATTAGTAACTTATTTAGTTGATTTAGTAACTGTATAAGCTGAATTAGTAACCACCATGTTTAGTTACTAATTCAGTTATGAGTCATGATGTTTATCCTGAGGTACTTTTCCTTAACGTTTGTTCTTTTCTTTAAATGTTTGTATAAATTGTTTGTTCAATTATTGTTTTTTGTGTGTTATGTCCTTCAATGCTTCATTAAAAAGATTTTAATAATTTAAGCTTCTTTCCTTCAGAGTTGTTTTTTTCTCTAGCAGGAACAGTTTTGGTGTCCAACAGTAACTAATTTTGTTTACAGTTATACCTTTTAGCAATTTTTAAAAACCCTTAGTTGCAATTTTACGTTTACTTGATTAAAAAAAAAAATGTTAGTGCAACTGAAACTTAAATCATACTTTGCTTAATCTTGTCATTTAAAATGCACCTGCTACTTAGCCAACAATGAGTACTGTTATTGAAAGCACAAAAGATCATATAGTGAAAGATTCCACTTGGTTGAAATCCAATAATCAGCACTTTTTGATATGACCAAAGAATATCCAGTTGCCAATGACAGCAAACCTAATTTTTATTCCCTCTCCTTTTCTAAACTACTTTATAGATATTCTTCTCTCCCCCACTTATTTCCTGAATTGTAAAAAATATTTAATATTTTCATTTATATTTTCCCCCTCCTATTTTTGTATGCACCTCTAAAACCTCATCTCAGTAGTATGAGGAATGCAAAAATTAGAAATTTCGTTTATTCATATTTTTAATTTATTTATCAGATATGATTATTTATTTATTTGTTTGTTTTTATTTCTGCACAAACTGAGGGTGGCATTTGTCGTATGAATTTTTGTTCACCCATTCATTTCAGTATTTGAATACCCCCAGTGGTAAAATCCTATTTTAGCCCACCTCTGGCGACTTTTTTCAAAATCTCGCCAAATCGAAAGCATTTGAATTAAAAGGTTAAGAAAAAAGAATTCTTATCTTTCGCCAAAAAATTCTGATTATTCGCCAAAGGTGGGCTAAAATAAGATCGACCCGAATCCAGTTTCACATGCATATGAAAAGGGTTATTTTCTCAGGTATTTACAAATAGCTACAAGATATAATTTCAAATTCTTTCTAGCTTATGTTGCGACATTTGTCCAGCAGACATTAAAATCTCAGACTTTATATGCAATCCCATCTCTGGATGTGATAAATCCATGCCAGTAAATTGTAAACAACATCTCCACTTTTCATGTAGATAAATGTTTATTACACATGTAACAGCAGAGTTCATTCACTGATTTCTATGTTACATGAATATCGCACAGGGATCGGCAAAAAAGAGGAAATCCAAAAATGGGACACAAAGAAGAAGGAAACACGCACACATGAATTAAATAATTACACAAAACACATTATCAAAACAAAAGCCCACGAGGATGTCATGCGCATTAAAAAATATTTGTAAAAACAAGAAATCATTAGCTTATGATTTTCTCAAAGACATTTAAGGAAGTATATCGTCAGGACAAATTTAAATGTGTATATAGAAGAAACTAAATGTAGGGGGAAAGAAATTACTGACTGTAAATATATCTCACTAGCATGTTTTTGTACGGTGGTGGATCTAATGCCACTCGGTCATGCCAAGCCCGAATGAGAGGAGTTCTTTCGAATGAAGGCAGAAGTGTGCGCCTTTCGTTGTTGACGAGCACCGTTCAGGTGAAAGGCTCGGACACAACCCTTTTGAGGGGGCGGTCGAACTCATTCATACACTCATCCATCCATCCGAAAATTAGAATTTAGATGATTCAAATCAGAGATCGACTCAGTACCCCCAGAGGTTATGGGAACCTGGAGGCTCTATTGAACGTGCCCCCCACTGCCATGAGCCAACACGGCGCTCTTTGGCCGAGACGAGGATAGAACTCGCCACCTTAGGTTACGAGACGGATGCTCTATCAAACAAGCTACCACGGCCCATATTTTTTTTTTTTTATGTACATTCCTTCAATGGTCACTGGACCACTACAGCATAGTTCAGCTGTATTAATTGAAGTTTGCTTCAGTGATTATTTTATAGATAACTATAGAGTCGCAGTCACATTGGTATGAAAAGCTACTTCATTGTTTTTTCTTCTGATTAATATTTTTCAGCAATTTGACAGATTTTCTAGATAGGGTGTGGAGGTAGATGCAGCAAGGAAGGAAGAATGTCTACTTTCTCCCATTGGAAGAAAATTCCAAACGTATAAAAATTGCTTTTGTTTTGTTACAAAAGCAAGAAAAGACGGGGAGAAGGAAATATTGACATCCCCTCTTAAGCTGGGGTGAGTGGAGAATAACACTTATGTGGATGCAAAATAAGGTTGAATTTGTCGATCACACTTTGGCAACACTTCGGACCTAGCGCAATTTGATCAGACTTCGAGCGAACGCGTTTTCAAAATGAACGGACGAAATTTTTTACGAGTCGTGCTGTGTCAATTTCGAAACGAAATCGTTGAAAAAGAGAAGACAGGGCGAATGAAGCATACATAAGAAGATCTTGTCGTTCCAAAGGTTTAGTTGTTGAGTGTGCTTTTTACCTTGCCTTTTTTTATTTCTTTCATTTTTTAAAATCCTATTTTGGGAAGGACTGAATTTAAATGTAGCTGCTTTCATTATTTATTATTTTTTTTTTGAAAATATCAATTTAAAAAAAATTCTGTTTCTGTGGTATAATTCCCAAATTTGAAAAATGGTGAGCAAACACCATTTTTTAAAAATTTGTTTCTGTGATGGATGTATGGTTTCGAAATGAGAAGTTATTTGAGTTTGCAGCAAAGAACTTTTCTAAAGGTTTTATCACACATTGAAATATCGTCGTCACTTGAGCATTTGCTGTCTGGTAAACCTAAAAAGGCAGGTGTACAAGTTGGTGAAATTATTGCCCTTTATTCAATGCTTCCACTAATGAATGCCTGCAGTTTTCTCATTTCATAACTCGTGGGATTCTCTTCAACACGTCTCTGGGCAGAAATAATCATACTACTTTTCACTCCAGGGAAAGAGGAATTGATAAAAACATTGATTAGTCATAAGTCACATCACTGACCTCCGACAAGCCTCTGAGGCACACGGATAAACCACGCAAAAACTGAATGACCGCACAGCAACATGGGCAGGAAATGTGGCTGAGTCCAAAGGACCATCACAGGCCACGGTACAACCCTTCCGTCATTGATGGGGGGGGGCAGAGCCGCCATCTATTATTGTACTCACAGGGTTGGTGGGATACCGGAGGCATCTAATCCACATTTCGTGGTGTCCTCCAGGGGGTTAAAACAACGATTAGGAGGTATTTGCTAATTACTGTTTACAAAGTGGTTGGCGTCAATCGTCCCTATCGTCGGCATTTTTAAGCTGGTTAAAAAAGTAGACGAAAAACTTGTTTGGGCTGTTCTAGAGGGTAGAAATGGAAAACTGCAGACGATATTTCTCCATGTGATTGGGCTTTAGGGTTCACCTTTTTGTATGTCTTTCCTTGTTTTATCATATTTTGGAATGAACTATTTGAATATATCTTTTGCTGGTCCAAAGTGCTTTAGTAGATGGCGAAGCGAGCTTGGATTGAGAAGCGATCCCAGAGGTGCTGCATTAAGCCGAGTTCCAACGCCCTGCAGACGAGGCATGCGTTCCACCCTTCTTTCGGCTTTCTGGGCCTCTTGGATGCCTGAACCTTTTTGCGACATATTTTCGGTAGAATCGACAGGCACCAAAGGAGCCCAGAGGGTCGCAAGAAGGGGCGGAAAGCATGTCTCGTCTGCAGGTGGTTGGAACTGGGCTGGGGGTCGGTCAGCATGAGCGAGTAGCGGTAATAAGAGACTCCTCACCTGGCCTTTCTCCTTCTCCACTTTCCGGAAGCACTTGCTGAGCGACAGGTTGTGCCGCACCGAGTTCTTCCAGCCCGTGGGCGCGTTCTGGAAATAGGGGAAGTGGGTGAGGATCCAGTGGTAGATGTCCTTGACGGGCAGCGCCTTGTTGGCCGAGTCCTCGATCGCCATGAAGATGAGGCAGCTGAAGGAGAAGGGGGGCTTCGAACTCGCGTGCAGGGTCGGGTTGTAAGGGGAGTGGGCGGGGGCAGCCTCGCCCTCGTCGCCGGCCGCCACCACCGTCACGTGCTCTGCCGTCTCGTCCAGGTAGTCGCTGGAGGAGGGGCTGTCGCTGAGCACCTCCTCCCCCTCGATGCCGTACGAGCCCATCTGGAAGTTCTTAAGCAGGTTGGTGTCCTGGAGCCAGGCGAGGCTGGTGAGCTCGTCGTCGTCGGCGCCGACGGGCGACTCCTTCTCGGGGTCGGCGGCGAAGAAAACGGGGGGCGGCGAAGACGAGGGGGTCGTCCTCACGGATCCGTTCTGGCCATGCTTGAAGTTCGTGGTCATGGCAAAGATGGTTTTCTCCTCATCAGAATGGTCTTCAACAGCCATGAAAGTACGCTAAACACTTGGTTATCTGGAAAGGAAAGAAAATCCATTAAGAAGAGGGTCGGTCACAGAGTTGGGCACGCTGCAGAAAATGGTACTGGAGTGTGTGGTCATGGCATGAAGGGCGTTTTCTTCATCAGAATGTTCTCACTTATACGATGCGCATAAATGAGAGCATGTTAAGGAAGAAAAGGCAATTTTTGCCATGACCACAAACTCCAGGACCGTTTTCTGTAGAGAGCCCAACTTACAAAAAACCCGGAGTTTTCTGTAAGTTGGGAACTCTACGGTTTTCGGTAGAGTGGCCAACCGTTATGACCACAAACTACAGATAATCGTACTGAAGTTTGTGGTCATGGCAAGAAGGGCTTTTTCTTCTCACTCATGTGCGTCGGAAAAACTAACAAAACAACCCTTAAATCATGCCGGCAGATTACTTTCGCCGCTAGTCCCGCAGAAAAGCAAACATCAGATATGACGCCACGTTCTCCTATTGAAGATTGGTGGCTCTTCTTTACCCGCAGAGCAATGAAAAGAGAATTGTAGAGCAATGGGAAGAGGACTTGGCTACTTAAATAAACGGATACGAAGCTAAAAAACTATCTACAATTATGACGAAACTGGACTCTTAAAAATAGAATAGAATTTTTACAAAACCTAAACATTCAAGGGTGAACCTTGCCATGGTGGGAAAAAAAGCATAGAAAGTCTAATATTCTCACTGTGTTTCAACGGTGATGGTTCGGAAAAATTCCCGACATTGACTAAAAACATCTACAATTGTGCCCGGTAGAATCTTAACTTTCAAGTGTGAACTCTACCATGGTGGGAAAAAAAAGTATAGAAGAAGCTTCCTTGCGACTACACTAGCAACAGAGCGGCTTGGATGACAACGCATATTTTCTTGGATTTCCTTCACAAATTCAACAGGAAAACGGAACGTTCTCACCCACAAAATCTTCCAACTTTGAAGAACGCGAAAGTCGTTTTTTTTTTTCTGCGAATTGCACAAGCAAGATTCAATCATTGGATCTCAGTATCATTGGTTGTGTTGAGCACTAGAAACGCTGCGTGATTATTTTCAGTTCAATTCCAGAAGTGAAGGACATTTTTCACGTTTTGATGAACTCGAGAACTCTTTTTGAAAAGTTACAAAAACAAAACAAATTTTCGGTGGAATCGACAGGCACCAAAGGAGCCCAGAAAACCGCAAGAGGGGAGAAGCGTGGTTCGCCTGACGGACAGACAGGTCGTTGGAACTCGGCTTTACAGGTCAAGGACCCTCTATTCTCCTTAGCTGTGTTCCATCTCACATTGGGATAGCAAGCAACGAACTAGCTTCTGGCACTACTACTTTAAACTGTCCCTTTCAATGACATAACAAAATATGTTAAAATCAACCTCCACTCAAAATGGCAAAGTGAATGGGGCCTGAAGAATGCAAATACGCTCCGTTCAATAAAATAAGCTATCGATCACTGCCCCAAATAGAAAGCGTGGTGCAGCTTTCACTCGATTAAGAATAGGTCACACTTGACTCACGCAGGAGCATTTGTTGCTGGGAGAACCGCCCCTACCCCTCAGTCCCAACCATTCTGACTGATTGTTCACAATGACATTGGACTCGTGTCACTTAAGTTGCGAGTTCGAATCCGCCAGCCAAAGATTCCCCATGTGTGGTGGTGACTGGGCGCACGTACCAATCTGTCGTGGTCACAGGGTCCTCCATGTCGAGAGTCATACTACTAGGGGTGCTGGTTCAGAGGTGATCGTTCTCTGATGCAGGTCTAAATGACGAACTGTGGTTGAGTGAAAATGCATGAATGAAAGCCCGCTCCGTAAAATGGATTGTGATGTGTGAGCGGCAAAGTCGAACTATTGGTTCTAGATGGCGCCCCTGGAAGAAGCAAGAAACAGACCCTATTGGCCCAAATCGCTGTCTAATAGCGGGCTTGTCCAATGGCAAGTGTCATAAGAAACAAGAACAACACAATTTATTTCCGAACGTGTCAGTTGTTTCCAGTCCTCCTCTATCAATTTAAAAGACACCCCACAGAATGAAACATCCACCTTTTTTTATTTTCTCAAAAATGTCCATCTCATCGAATTAGAAATGGTCCAGTTTTAAGGTTCTCGTGCTGCTTTTTTTCCGTATGCGTAAACATTGACATGACACTTAATAAGATTTTGTGCCTGAGTTTATAAAACAAGGTTTTAATCCATACCACAACGTTTGGCGCAGCATAATCAAGAATGACCTTTGCGCCACAAACTCCGCTAAATCAAATTCTCTAGCTTCAAAAAAAAAAATGCTTCAATGGAAGAGGAGGCGAAATGGGACTTGCAATTTACATTTTTGATTAAATGACGATTAAAAATAAAACCTACTCGTTCAGTACATTTGTTTCGAAATATGGAAACGTTAAATAAACATTATCCATCGCATTCTGTTGTTCTAGAACGTAGTAACGTTCGCCATGTTTGTGCCTCAAGTAATAATTGTTACGTAAGCATATTGCCCCGCCTCTCATTTATAACGCCCTCTAGCGGCATGTGCAACTTTCCATTAGACTCTGCAACATCACTGATGTAGCGGGGACGCCAAAGGTCAAGCACAAAACTAACTCCCTCAAAGCGGAGAATCGATAAATTCTTTAAATTCCAAAACGGTCCGTCATAGTTGGAACCTCGACAATAACAACTCTGAGATTGCTTAATCATGTTACTTCACTTCCTTGCGCACGAACTGTAGAGAATGTACAACAATTGCCAACAATTCGAACTCGATATTTTGACGAATCTCCACATTTTAACACCTCCCCGAGGTCGAAAAACGCAATCTTGGGAAATGTCTGTGACAAAGATAACTGAAAAAAGCTTTGAGTTGAGTTTAGGTATATTAACTTTCCGTTGTAAAGCGACATTAGGGCTATTTTGGGACGGGACCTCGCAATTCTGAAGTGCGGTCAGATGACGAAGAAGACACATGAGCTGGCACCCCTCCTCTTAGCACCACACCAGCGAGAAGAAGTTTGGCCTCGGCGGGTTTAACGTGCACTCTACCACGAAACGAAGAGAGCAGACAAATAAAAATTGCTCATTGAACATCTATTTTGCAGGTACTTAATAAATTTCCAGATAAATCCAACAAAAGGTCAGAAATCCGCCGATCTGTGCTTTTAGAAACCTGCAAACGCAACAACTCAAAAATGCAATAACTTAAATATATCAAATTTGGCGCGTGATTTTGTGGCAACAACTGTAACCCTGCGTCAAATTTTCTTTTAAATCAGTGGAGAAAATCACACCTAAAGCAAAATTCAATTTTCAGGTACTGTTACTCGCATGCCAGGGATTAGATGAATCGCCAAAACAACTCACCGAGGGTTAATATCTCGAAACTATAGTATACCAATGCATGTTTTGGACGACCATAAACGCTGGGGGCTATACGTTACATTATACGTTTATCAAGTGTAAATGTTTTTTACCAGTTTCAAACTTTAAACGGACTTTATTATTTGCCTCTCTTCAAAAAGCAACGCAGAGAGAAATTCAAGCACTGCTCAAAGTGGACACTATTCTGGGAAGAAAAAGGACTTTCCATCTAGCTTTTTGTTCTGGATAATAGACTCTCACTTAGGCTCAGCCAATGTATGCTCTTAACTGTTCGTGCTTATTTCTTTATATTTTACTTTTCCACAGATTTATTTTTCTTTATGTTTTAATTTTTTTTATCTCACTTCTATTTTTCTACCTTCAAAGTTAAATTGTATCTTTTTGACAATATATTATTTATTTATTAATATTTTATTAATATATGATTTATTTATTTATATTTTCCATTTATTTATTTTTCTTATTCTTTTATCTATCTTTCTATTTTTTATATTACTTTTCTTTTTCCGTCTTCAAAGGGAAACTGCCTCTTTTTGGCACACTTTATCACTAACTAATCATGTTTCAATGATACTTTTGCTGTGGAATACTACGAAGGCTCTTCCGTTTGAACCATTGACTGTAGCCTCCTTATTTTATTTCAATGTTGTTGTTTTGGAGCTGCCTTTAGCTTCTTTTGCATCTTGCACAGGCAACTGATGTTTGAATACCGAGTCTTTTGATTGCTGTTTAAATTCAATTTTAAAAAAAATTTCAATTATGAGCGTTTCACCGATGTCAGGCCACTTTCGACACACGCCTCATAGTCGTCAGAATACGTTATCTAAATGAATAAAAACAGATTTTTTTTTAATAAAAAACATTTTAGACTGAAATTTGACTAGGTCATACAAAAATAAGAATCTTAAATCTACTTTTCTAAATTGATTTCAGTGTAGTTAAATTGATGTCATGAAGCTGCTCAGGCTATATTTCACTCTCGGTGTTTCAATTAGTTGAAATTACATATTTTTACATATTATTATTATTGTATTATATTATTATTATCATTGAAATAATATAACACACGTTCACAAGGATGCAAAGTGATAAAATAACTAGTGAAACCACTTATTCGAATTCACTTTTTCTTTTTGAATACGCTCGTGGCATTTTTAAGAATATGTTTTCAATGATTTCCAGCCTACAGCCATCTTCACCATTTTTGAACATTCTTCTTACAAATTTTACTTTCTCGAATGGGAAGAGGGGAACAGAGGTGTAGTGGTATCTTAATGAGTCAGTAACAGCCACTAAACACTGGTGATCACTTTTGTCAAGCGGATGTGTTATGTGGCTGCAAATCCCAATGACGCAAGTTCTATCCTTGGCGGAATTCAATATCCACATTGGCGCGACTCAATACATAACCGCCATATTTGGTGACTTCAGACAATGAAGACGCTCTTCGTTCGCCAAAACTCTTGGCGGTATCGAAATACGCTGTTCGCCCGCCAAAACGCTTGGCGCAACGAAAACAATCTTTTCACCCGCCAAAACGCTTGGCGCTACCGAATCACACTCATCGCTCGCCATAATGCTTGTGGTGCTATAAAATCGTTCGTCTCTTCTCCGACTCACTGATGTGGGAGAGTATTGTGGTGGTACCTTAATAAGCCAGAAGCAGCCGCTAGACACGGGTGATCGCTTTTGTGTAGCGGATATGTTACGCGACTGCAAATCGTAAGGTCGATCCTTGGCGAGACTCCACAAATACAACCCGCATAAAGGTACAGAATCCATAAACCAACGATACAGATTATGTCAATTTTTATTTCATATGAAAATTGATGATTCCTACCCTCTTCAGTTTCGAGGGTAATATCAAAATATAACTCTAACACAACACCCATCTACCCCCATCGACTAAAACGACCCAATCGGAGTGCTCCAGGAAGTGTCATTTAAATCAAAATTTTCATTTGCAGTGATTTGAAATGAAGTGAATGAAAGCTGAATAATCATAAAATGCCGAGTAATGATAAAATGAAGTAATAATCAAACCAATACTAAATACTATAGCTGTCATTCGCCACAGACAGCCAGATAATATCTAAGACTCAGAGAAAATCAATGATGAACTTACCAATTACTTAAGTTTCACACAAAGCATCACTTAATGAAATCGAATTATTCAGGGGATTTTTGAGTCCTGGAAGAAAAAAATAATTACAATTAAATTCGATCATAAAAAACATAATTTAAAACCAACAATGTAAAATTAAATAACTTCAAAACGGGCTTGAGGCCTTATCACACGGCGAAATATCGTCAGTAAACGACAACAAAAGTGACGTCACTATCGAAGTCACACATGATTGGTTGAAATTTGTTTGAAGACAACATTTCCGTCATGATCGGCGGTATTTCCAAGCTGGTTAAAAAATTTGATGGTGATGAAAAACTTGCTTGAACACATCTTCAGGGCAGGAACGGAAAAATTGCTGAAGTGCGGACGATATTTCTGCGTGTGATAAGGCCTTTATTTGCATTTTCGAGTTAACATATTCGCACGAACACAGGCAAGCAGGCGATCGAAATATCGCTTTCAAAGTTCTAAACAATAATTAAATCACTAACTCGATATATCTGATGTAATTTAGCAGCACATTTCCGAAACGTCCTCCAATGATGCAGCGCAAAATGCATGCAGTTCAGGAGTCAATAATACGCTGACTGTACAGGCAGTACAGTCTGTGACGCAATTTTCATTCAACTTATTGGCTCATTTTCAATTGGCCGAGTTCACAGATGCATCGATTGTAGCAGAATGAAATCGCGTATAATTCAAAATGGAAAACAGTCCCCCGTAGTTACATTAACGCCCCATTGTAAAGCAAGGCTGTTTTGGAACGGACCTCATCATTTTGAACCGCGGTAAATGGCGAGTCCACACCGCAACAACAGGAGGACTTTTGGCCCTGAATGATTAAACATGCAATAGACCCCCTTACACGACGGTTCTTCGGTGAAACCGGGTCTCGAACTTTGAACCATGGAGCTAAGTGAGAAAGCGCTGTAAAAATTAAGTACTTTTAGGCACCGTAGGCAGAAAAAAAAAGCTTCCTTGTTCATGTACGCATATGTAAACCTGGATACATGTAAATGTATACAGCTTTACATACGAATACTTCCAGGTTTGCATGTATCCAGTAAAGGTGCATGGATCCAATTTATCTGGATACATACAAACCACCAATCCTAAGTTATTTTTTGTCTCATTATAATGCATCATTTGTATTGAGATTTATTTAAAAAAATAATTTTAAATGTGCATTTTTAAAATTCTAATAATATTCGTTTACTGTGTTTTCATAATATTTGCTTAATGTCTTCTGTTGTAAAACAAATGATGTCTTTTTGGTTTTGACAAAAACAGAAAAAGGATAATAAAAATGAAAAAACTATCATTACCAAACATTTCAGTCACCTTTGATAAGAGAACTGTTTAAAAACACCACATGTGAAAGAAGTTCAAAACGTTATTCGAGTTGCAACCCGTTCGGCATATTTCCTATTTCGCTCCTTCGGAATAAACGTTCCACTTATTGTTTATATAAACCTTCTCAATGGATTATCTGTTTCTTATGGCACATCTCTATCTTTTCTATATTGTTATGCGTCTGTGATGCTGCTTCCCAGCATAATTGGCTCCTTCACTGCAAAGAATGATTTACAGTATTCTGTACTGGATGCTCTTTAAAGAGCTTGGCGAAAAAATGGAAAGTACCCGAGACATCGAGAGTTTTCCCGATTCGTCCATCAGGAGCCGAGATACGCCCTGATGGGAGGAGACATTTCTAGTCACAAAGTTGTCTTTTCACCTGAACGGTTCTCGTTCACAACGAAAGGCGCATTCGAAAGACATTCGCTCATTCGGACTGGGTATGACCAAGTGGTATCAGACCCACCACTACAAATGTGTAGGCTTTCTGTCTCATTTTGAACGAAATTTATTCTGGGGAAGAGTGTGCGTCTGTCTGTTCGAACATAGGGCCACGCTGACCTGGTGGTAAGGTGACGGCTCGTGAACCCTAGGGGTTTCACAGGATGCGTTGCGCCATAAAAAGGGCTAAGATTTGAAAACCCTTTGTAAGTACCTTAAGGGAGCTGAATTTTGGAAGAGAGGTCCTTCAAAGTGCTTCAATTTCTCGAGAAGTGCAAAGAAGGTGTTCTTTTTTGTTTATGCATAATATTTACCCTTCTGTTTCTGCATTCGATGAATACGCTGAATCGATAGCAGTCACAAATATGTGTTTGCTGGACAGATACAAAAATAAAAGCGACGAAAGGGAAGTATTCGTTGAAGAGATCCAAGAGTTTGAACCCATGTTAACATAATGGTTCATGAACTTTTTTTTCCCGCTCGTTTTTTCAACACTGGTCACTGTATTGAAATACTGGAACGGTTATTCCGAAGGAGGAAAATACGAAATAAGCCGAACGGGTTGCAGATCGATAAACGTTGCAATTTCTTTCACATGTAGTATTTTTAAATAGTTCTCTTACAAAAGTTGACTTCAACTTTTGATAATGGTGTTTTTTTTTAAATTTCATTTTTATGATCTTTTTCTGCTTTTGTCAAAAAAACAAAACAAACATTGGTTTTACAATAGAAGACTTTGAGCAAATATTATGAAAACACAGTAACAAATAATAAATTTTTAAAAAAGTGCCCCTTTAAAATTTCTATACAACTGATGCATTATAATAAGACAGGAAATAGCCTAGAATCAGAAAATACGCAGGTTTACTTATAGGTACATGTACAAAAATGCTTCATTTTTGCAGCCTTTTCTCCGTATTGAAATACTGGAACGGTTATTCCGAAAAAGAGAGATGTGAAATAGGCCGAACGGGCTGCAGCTCGAAATGGGTTTGAGCACTGGACTCACTCTTCCGGCCAACCCGAGTCCTGAAAGGCCATTTTAGAGGGTGCACCATCTGGAAATGGGACAGCGGATGGAGATGCTCAAAAGCGCAAAGACTTGATTTAAGCACATCATTCTACACCATGACTTGTCAAAATGCCTCCCAATCTGCGACGCACTTGCCAGTTGGCTTTCCCACACGAATAGTGTCATCGTACGAAAAACTGATTCACAACATTTCCACGAGGCAGTGGGTAATACATACGAGTGTTTGAAACCGCTTCAAACGGGTAAATGAATTGAAACAATTTGTAAGAATTCAGGGAAAATATAATTTGGATAAAATCGTCCCTTTATAGTTGGCGACAATCTCCTGCATCATTTTCTAATAACCCTTCATTTGGCCAAGTCCACTACAACGAACAATCAAATAAATAAAATCTGGCAGGTTTATGAAAACTTCTATACGGCTGAAATATCTATCTGGAATATTATATATATATCTTTTACAGAGATCCTAATGTCTGTACAGACATGGGAAAATAACCGAAATTAAAAAATATTTAAAAAAAAAAAACATCTTGTCAAATGAAGGGTTAATGAGTTGAAATGATGCCTGAAACAACAATTTTTATCGATTAAACAAGCAATATTTTGACTTGTTTTTACTTTTAAAAAAAAAAAAAAAAAAGGTTGCGCCAGTTAGGCAATAACACCGTAGTTTCCAAGGAAAATACTCTAACAGCAGACAACAGATAACTCAAAAGCTATACAGTGAAAAATTATAAAATAAAACTACCTGAGCAGACGATAGATACTTCAAAACTATGCAAGCCGACTCCAAAATAAGTCGTTAATGGGTTGCCTACGCATTTTGAGGCTTCCAAAATGTGTTGCCTCCAAAAATGACAGAAAAATTAATAACTAGCTGCCATCGGCACATGAACTTATTACTCTAACTTCTTACACAGGTTCTGTTCATTGCGCACATGAACCTGTCTCATGGAGACCAGACCCGCTGTGAAACACGCAAGAGTGTGTGATTCATCAGCCCTTTACGGTAATCGACTACGTTCGAAGGAAAATTTTGATTTTTTAAAAACTATTTTGGTTTTTAGACGCATTATTAATTATAAACACTATATATACAAAAACATTATTTGGGAATATAATATATTTTAAGAAATAGGAAAATGTGCGGTAAATTTTAGTGATATTGAACCGAAACGGTTGACATGCTGCACAAAATGGTAATGCTGCCATCCTGTTTTACTTTGTTAGAAGTTATGGAATACAATGATGAATGAAAGGAACCAACATCTAAGAAACATTTGGAAATGCAAAGAAGTTATGGATACAAATATACATGTAAAGTTTTCATAAATTCACAACTGAATCTTCCTGAAATCACCTATAAATGAAAAAGTATGACACAAGAATAAAACATTTCATTCATTTCATTTTCCATAACATTTGAAACACACGCGGAAATTTTTAGGTCGATACCTCTATTCGTTTTTGGGATATCATGTGAATGGTGGATACTTTTTATGAAAATAAAAATGGAAGTGAGACACATTTTAGCTGAAAAATATATTTTGCTTAAAATTCCTCCGGATGATAGGTGAGACCTTCCTTTTCTAAGCAAAAACAAACTGTTTTGGAAAGAGAAAAGTCTGAACGACAAGAAATAATACTTTTTTTAAAAAATCGCCACTGTGGTCGAATACCTTCAATCTCAGGATATTGAAGGTTCACTTCATTTGATCCGCAAATAATAAAAAGAATCCTCTCATCGAAGACACGGAAAAAACCCTTTTCACTTTTAAGTGCGCATATTTACAAGCAGAAGTGGCGAAAAAAGGCAGAAATGAATTTTCACTCTTGTTATTACATAGCCAATTTTGATAAGGAAAATATTGTTTATGGTGCTAACATACTATTTAGAATCTCATAGGGATTTCTGAACATGTGACTCAAAGGGGGGGGGATCTTTTTCTAAAACCATTTGTCTAGGTCAGCAACATTTTATCAATCACTCTCACCCTGGGAATCGCTGACTAAGAACTTTACAAAGCTTCTGTTGAATAAATTATGCAAAAAAAAAAAAAAAAAAAAAAAAAGAAAAAGAAAAAGAAAAGAGGCATTGAATCAGGAAATAAGAAAATAATTTAGAATGACTCTGAGATGGGCAAAATGGAGATAAAAATTAAGAAATTAATATGGATTTAAATGAGATGTTAAAATATCATCATCACACACATATGTAGTGCGGCAGATTTGCCCTAGACATTAAGATAATTAATTTAGATTCCATCTCACATCGGAAGTAGCCAATTCCATGATATCCAAAAATGGTTTGATTCACACAAACATGCACCTTCACAGCCAGAACACAACTGCCTTTTTCTTTTCGAATTCAGAATTCGCTTTCACAAAAATTGTTTCAAAAAGAATCCCCAGGAGATGACGGAAGAAAAAGATTCATTCTTTCAGAACACATAGTTCCTATTGCTTCCTAAAGAATACTCCTTTCTTTGATTGAAGACAAATTATTTACCATACAGCACAATACTGCTTAACAAATTAAATAGACATGAAATAAACGAAACTTTAAAAGAAACAAAAATGGGTGTTGCCACCACTTTTTAAAATATAAATTCACAATAACTAATAATAATAAACAAAAAAAAACAAAAATCGTTCCGTAGTGGAGAGCCGCCACATTTGTATATATATGAACTTTAATTTAACACAAAAACAGAACTGAGAAGGTTACTATTTATATCAAAGAAAAGTTATAATTTTGAATTAAAAAAAAAAACGACGGGCATAATAACAAAAAACAGGTACTGAAAAAAGCATGTAATAGTAACCTTTTTACTAAAGCCAGCTTAACTATCAGAGTGAATGCATAAGCAGCGTTTTTAATCAATGGGCCAAATCACCAACCCTTTTCGCGATGCACATCCCACTCGTCTCCATGGCAACAGAGAGCAGCCTCTGCGCGATCGGAGATCCGATAAAAGCACCGAACGTTCCACCAAAAGCAAACAAGTACACACAAACCCCCCCAGAAGGGGGGTGGACAAAAAATACTCGGACCACATTTTTTTTCTGTACACACCCCTTCCCTCGAAACTTGACAGACGATTTTCGAAACCGCAGACGATTTTTCGTAAATAACGGAAAACTCATGCACACATCATTCGGGCATTGTTCTTTTTCTTTCTCGCCACCACTTTTCTTCGACCCCCCCCTCCATTCGAAGTGGAGTGAGGAATGCGTGTAGAAGAACGAGAAGGGGTGTTTGTGAAAAGGGGTGAGGTACTCACGTGAGGGCGGTGATATTCCAGGGAGCAGCAGTTTTCCTCACGTGGCTTCCCCGATACGATTTTCTTCCTCCGACGACAGCTACTCTCTCCTCAGATGAGGGCCCGAGATGCGTCATATCTCCATGGCAACGGAGGTGAGCTCAATGCTGCCTCCCAAAGTCCAACAAAGGTCGAGATGGCGCTTTTTCGACCTCCCCCCCCTTCACACGCGCAAATGACGGCCCGCTATTTTGGGAAGATTAAGCAGCGTCGTCTTTTTTTCTTTCTTTAATAACAAGAAAATGTTCTTTTGTTTCAAATTGAACATTCTGTAGGACCTGTGTGTGTGTGTGCGCGGTTGGGGGGAGAGGGTCGATCAACAATTGGCGGGAAAGTCGTATTCATCAATGCAGGGGGAAAAAAACCAGCCAAAAATATCACAGATATTGTACAATATTTTTTTTCAATTCTACCTATTCATTCACATTCTGCCAGTATATATACTTATTTACTTTGCCCAAATTTTAAATCGTGAATAAAAAACTTTTCATTCATCCATTTGAGTTCAAATACATTTTTTAAAACTTCTAGTGGATAACACTCCATGTGAATACAGTACTGTCTTACCGTCAGGAGAAAAACCTTAGTAACTCCAAAAGTAAGGGTCAGTCGGCTTGAAAACGGGATGTTCTATTACATTTTAGGGGTGAAGGAAAGGGCAGTATTTCTTTTGGCGCCAAAAGAACCGGTTAGAAGTATCTTTATAAAGAATCGCCTGTTAGAAGTCTCATTTTGCTTTGTACTTCCTTCCATGCTTGCAATAATGACTTCAAAAAAGTACAAATGATTGTTATTAAATTAAAAAAAAGATTATAAATATCTGAAGGTGTTAATTTGTTTGATCAACGAAATTATATCAAGATTTTTGAGTAAAATTACTTCACTTATTTACTTATTCAGTTAGTAATAGATGCCAGTTAAATAATTTTGAGTCATGTTTTTATTTATTAAAATTCTTTGGAAACGTGTATTCTTCAATCATTTGTGGATATTAAGATATATGTAAGGAGTGCTACGGAGCACTGGGTGACGAATTTTGAGGTGTATGAGTATTACAAAGATTCCGATAAATACTTCGTTGGTTTTTAAAAGAATGTGAAAGGAATAAATATCTTTAACTTTGCCTACGTATTGATTGATTTATATTTTAATTTTTTGCTGAATTTCGTGTTTTTGCTTTTTATTTATACCAAACAGTAACAGATTTATTATGAATTAAACAGTTCCAAATTAATTTATTTTTCTGATCCCAAGTTCATTAATTGAAACTATCGTTCGTTTTCACCTTAGTAAACTCACAAATTCTTGGGTAAAACGATGGAGGGGAGATTTAGTTTTAAAGCGTAAGTTTTCCACTCTTAAAGAAGCATGAATCTTCAAGAAAATATCAAACTAATTTGTTATCCAATTACTTTTATTTAATTGACAGTTAAAAGGTCTTAAAAAAATCAACACAAAAGCAGTTGAAGAAATATTGTAGAAGGATTTCTTATCCATTATTTTAAGCTTAAAGAATAAGGAATTTCTTAGTTTATCTGTAATTTAATTTTGTTTGTCACATAAATACATCTGTATAAACATAAGCGAAAAGAATGCATCGCCTAATGAAGAGCGCTTAGTTAACCAAATGTTGTGGACTGCTTTAATGCCTACTTTCCTCCTTACTTTGACTCGTCTATTAAGGCAACCATGGTCAGGGTTCTTCTTGTGACAGTAGGACAGTATATATATATATATTTCAAATATTAACTCATTAATTAAATTGTTCCAGACATTTCGATTGGGTAGCCAAATTCGTCTCCAAATGTTCGCCAAGCTCCGAAGATGACTGACGGGCAGTCCGATCATAAATAATACAAGATATATATAAACAATATAAGAAAATAAGTAGGAATTTAATTATATATATAACTTGTTTCAGTTGTGAACAGCATTCATTCATGTCAGTCGGGTTTTTTGTTTATTTCGTAAGTGAACATGTTGCTACTGGCGATAGCTAGGTTCGAACTCGGGACCTTATGGTTGGTAGCCTGATGACATGACCACAAGACTAAAAGTGATCACTATGTCTTGAGGATGTCATCTGGCTTATGAAGAACATGTGCCAGAATATGAGACTCGATAGAAAATTGGCGAAATTCATGTTTATTATGCAAATAAATAAATTTAAAAAAATCCCAGCTCAAGATATATCAAAATACAAACAAAATTTTTTAATTAAGGCCCCCCCCCAAATAAAAAATTATATATAGCGTGTTCCTTTACTTCGAATCGGGACATCCTATAGTTTGGATCCACAATTGGAGAACATCGCGTTCTCTTTGGGAAAGAGAGAGAAAAAAAAATTCCCAATTTTATAGCACAAAAATTCCATTTCATTTTTAACACCTTAACAAGAACTTGGCGACTTTTTGGCGAGAGCTGGTAAGTCGTCCCCTCTTCGGAAAATAAATAACCAAAAGCAGTAATGTATAATTTAAAAAAAAAAAACTCAATTCCTACTTATTTTTCTTAAATTATTTATATATATCTTATATTAATTTACGATCGAGTGCGGCATCAGTCATCTCACATATTGGTGACAAACTTGGCAACTGATTTGGCGAACAAATAGAAGTCAATAGAAAAATTTAATTAATGAATTAATATTAAAAATAAAATTGTATTAACATCGAGTGGCATCCACTGCTAGCTTGAAAAAATGAGTTTGAAATGGAAAATTCTCGATGTTTCGGGTATTGTCACCAAAGGCGCCAAATTCGTCGTCAAGCTCTGGGATCACTCACACCACCCCCACTCACTATTCAACACAGACTACTGTAAATCCGTCTTTCTTACGATGACAATATTAGCGCGGGAAAGCAATATCACAGGTTCGTAACAACATATATTTTGAAAAAAAAAAAAGGTCAAATCTCAACACAAGCCGTTCCAATCATAGCAACCATTTCATAAAATAATGCGAAAAAGGGTTTCTGGATCAAAAATGAAGGAAATTCCTTCATTATTCCACATAATTTTATTTATTTAAAACTAGCCGCCGTTGGCTACCAGCTAGTTCGCCAATCTTACTGTTGTTTTAAATTATCAGGGTAACCGTAACTGCCATCGGCCCTCTATCGGCCGTTGCCATGAGCAACCAGTCCATGTCTTGAAAACGAGCGTTAAGCATGTTGTAGTCCCCAAGTGTTATTTTAATGCATATATGTTAAAGGTTATTGTCCTAAATAGTTTTGTCCCCGTGTAAATCATGTCCTTTAATGTCGTTAAATGTATTTTTAACTAAATTGGCATAATTTATTAATTCTAATAGTCTATCCTGACATAATTAAAATTTTGGCGTCCTTTCGGTCACATCAAATACTTTATGTAACGTCTTTTAAGAGCTACTTCCTCAAAATAATTTTAAGGTTCAAATTTTGATAAGCATATAATTCACTCATGCAGTTATAAAGGCCTTAAGTCTACAATGTCCAATTATCTTGCAAAATTTTAACTTTAAATTAAAGTTTAAATGATTAAACTGCAAATGGATATAAAAACGTTTTTACTACAGAAACCAAGCATTTTTTAAAAAAATTATATCTAAAAGAGAATCATTATGTGTACTACTGAATAATTTATGTAATATATCCAGAATTATTCACCAAAAATGATTCATCATAAAATTCAGGTTTTAGTTTTACTTTCAAAAGGATATAAATAAGGAAATAATAGTATTTTATTTTGGTCTATAAACATAATTAAAAAATTATTAAGTCTAAATTTTAGACATCTTTTAGTTATGAGGAATCATTCTATGAAATATTCCTGACACTTCAGCTTTCAAATAATTGAATGAAGGTTTCTATCTTCTGCTATCAAATTTGATCGACTTATGAAGTTTTGAATAGATATGTTTAGAACATTCAACAATTTCATTCTCGCGCTGGTGAGTCTTGAGAAATTCTGACGTTGGTTAAGGTATCATATGCGGAATGGTTGATGAAGTGGTTATTTTACTACCCGTTTTTATTGAATAGTGACCTCCAAATATTCGTAAATCAATCAGTTTTAGAGTTTGAGTTGATTGCAGTTTATCTCTTTTTATTTAAAAGCTAAACATTCTTCATTTTTTAAAGCATTTATAGACTCATGTTACATGCTATGTAAATATTTACTTCATTTAGACTCTTTTTATAGATGCATTTCTATATTAAAGTTTTATAAATCAGCCGTTGGACCTTGAATTGAAAACATTTATATATTAAACCATGTTAGTCTTAAATAACGCTGATTTATTTAATTAATAAAAATGTAAAAGTCACAAAAAATTTTCTTTTTAGAAAAAACATATTCGTATTTATTTCATTTCATGCAGATACGTCCTGTAAATTACATTTTTATAAGTTTAATTTGCAATAATTATTTTTTAATTTGAGTTTTTGCCAATCTGATGGCAACATATTGATAAAAGATAATTTTTTCCCTTTTCAATCGTACCATGCTTGGGCAGATTAAATTTTATTGTTTTGTCCGAAATATATTATTGAAAAATAATATATTTCGGAAATTTCTTTAAAAATTCGTTAAAAATAGAAATTTAGGCTATGCGTTAACATACTCGTACCATTAGTAAGCTAATTTTTTAAATCTTTATTTTGATGTAAAAATGTGTATTATTATATTTTCAGAAGTTATAGTGGAAAAACGTCGAAATTTTGCTTCCTTTTCAGTTAGTTCGAATTCTAATTAAAAATTCGAAAAAAAGGCTCCGTGGTGCACATTCCCCACCTCCAAGGTACCAAATTTGGTAGCTGTAGGTCCAACGGTCTGGCCTACAGAGCGCCAATACACACACTGAGCTTTATTATAAGTACAGATAATATTTAATTAGTCCAAAAGAGGAAGAGTGACTTTCGACTTCATTCCTAATCCGGAAATAAAAACAAGAAGATACCATCCACTTATAATCTAAATAATATCTGGACACGGGAGATTTCCTGTCTGTTTCCAAAGATTTGGAAGAACGCGGGAAAATAAATGTAATTGTTGAGAAATGGTTTACCACTATTGAATGGAATGTATGGAGATCTTGGAGTGAAGAAAAAACCAGCAAATTTATTAATGATTAATTAAACCCAAAGATTCTAAATAATGATTCAAGAACCGTACTGATGGTACCGAGTGATCTCAAAACCCTGAAGGAGACGGACAGTCTCATTCCCCCTGTTCGAGAGAGCGCAGGTGCGGCGAAAGACCGCTATTGGCTACCCCGAAAGGAATGCTAGTTCGACTGATCGCTCCATGTCAGATTGGACACTACTCATTCCGCAGTCGACAGCAACGATCCTGCTACGTTCAGTGGTACAAGAAGATAATATTTAATTAATGAACATTTCAAGCCTTTTACTTTCTTTTCTGCCATTAGCAGAGTTTTGCTAATTGTGCGAAGATCTTGACTCGAGTATCACTTCGGGAAAGCTGCTACAACATATCCAAAAGAGACACTTTCAAAATCAGTTTTTGAGAAACTCGGTTAAGGTAACCGACTAAGTTCGATGGAAAATTTTTGATATTTTAAAAACTATTTTTGGTTTTTAGATGTATTATCAACTATAAACACTATAAATGTAAAAAACATTATTTGAGAATATATTTTGAGAAATAGGAAAATTTGTAATAAATGTTAATGAAATTGAACCGAAACGGTTGACATTCTACACAAAATGGCAATGCTACAATCCTACTTATCTTTGGACACCAGTTAACGAAAATAATGACGGATGAAATGAACCAACGTCTAAGAGAAATTTTGAGAAGTAAAAAGTGACGGGTAAAAATATGCGCATATATGCATTTTTTCCATCCATTCGCAACTTAATTTCTTAAAAATATCTATAACAGAAAAAGTATTTCACCCACAATAAAACTTTGGGTTCATTTTATTGCCCCTATCATTTCAAACACATGCTGAAATGTTTACGTAAATACCTCTATTAGTTTTTGGGATACCATGTTAACGGTCGAGAATTTTCATGAAAATTAAAACTGAAGTGAAAGACACATTTCAGCTGGAAAATAAATTGTGTTTAAAATTCCTCCAGATAACAGGTGAGACCTTCCTTTTTTAAGATAAATAAAACTGTTTTGGAAAGAGAAAAGTCTGAATTGCAAGAAACGACACTTTTTTAAAAAAAATCACCAATGTGGTCGAAAACCAGTGCTTTTAACGTAGTCGGATACCTTAAACAAAAGAGTGCAACAAATGCCAATTCGCTTTCCGCCGAAACGGGAATAAAAAGCTACTGCGCAATCGCAACAGTTCTTTGAAAAATCCTTTATCTGATGTTACTGTTTGAGTAAACAGTGGATGCAGATACGGGATGCCCTACTGACTGAAATGAAAGCGGCAGATAACGTATCGGTGCGATTGGCGATAAGCAAATAACAAGAGCAGAGGCACCAAACCCACGAGTGGATTTGAAGTGGGGTTTATACAGAAACCGACTTTCTGAAAAACAGGTTTTCGAATTCCGTATTTCCAAAAAAAAAAAAAAAAAAAAACGGTTTCAGCCAGTTTGTTAATTTTTGTCAAAAAAATAGAACAGGGGGAAAATATTTTATTTGATTGATATAAAAAAATGAAATAAATATCAAATCAACAACCAAAATATATGTAAAAAAAGTTGCATCTTACTTATACAAAATAACATATATATCGGGTGATTCATAATGAATGGGCCAAAAAGGATAGCGCAGTGTGACTGTAGTAATAGATTTATTGAGCCAAAACTAATTCATTCTGATTCATTCAAGGTTTTATAAAGGCCTTATCACACGGTGAAATTATGCCAGCACTTTTCCGTTTCTACCCTCAAAAACCGGTCAAGCAAGTTTCATGACCGACACCTTTTTTCTAACCAGTTCGAAAATGTCGTCGGAAATATTATCCGTAAACGAAATTAAACCAATCATGTGAAATTTTGAAGTGACGTCACTTTCACTGTCGTTTGCTGATGGAAAGTGCCGAAGATATTTTGCCGTGTGATAAGGCTTATAGGCAGCAGGGAAAAACCATCGACCTCGCCGCTAGAGGCGCTGTGAAACAAAATGCCGTCCATGCAAGAGAAAGCATCCTGCTTTTTTGAATACGCCAAAACCTCCTGTCGTGCAAAGACATTTTCGTAAAGAACCGCCGCATCGGCATCACAGAAGCAGGCGGGCGAAGCAGTTCCAGGATACCGGCTGCTTATGCAAGAAGCAGTGTTGAACTCCATCACAGGGGATGTGCTATCATGAGTGTGGCACTAGCTGGATGACCGTGTAGATATTTGCCTTGTCACCGGCGGGGCACATAGTGAAAGCCTGTAGAAACTCGAATAAATGTAGTTTTGAGGTAAATCTGAATTTTCTAAATATATTAATTACAACGTTCACAATCATGTTTTCTTTTTGTTCCATTCATTATGAATCACTCTGTATATCGATTATGTAAAATAATGAAAACAAACAAAAATTTCAAATAATGTTTATAATATTTTCACTCATTTTAATTACTCCTAAGAAAATAGGATTTTCAAAAAACATAAAATATCCCCGAAACGGTGGCAAATTCTTGTTTTTATTTTGGACACAGTATCGGCTGTGATTGAAAATACTCGTCCACTAGCTGCCGAGCTTGGTTTTTATAGCATTCGTGGCATCTAAGATTTTTGTTCCTTTATTCGTTGCCTGAAATAACGAAAATTCAACTTTCAGTGTCTTTGGATTTGTAAGTTTTTCTTCCGGGTCTTCAAGAAACTTGTGATTTGATTTTTCCTTGGCAGCATCCTTCTGATGAGTTAGCTTTTTCGATTTTGCTCTTCATTAGAATTGGTTTCCACATAAGAATTTGGACTATACAGTAAAAGCTCTTTATTCGCTGGGTATATGTTCCATAAATAGGCCGCGAATACATAAACCGTGAATACGGAAGGGTAATTTATATGAGATTACAGGGGGGATACGTTCCTAGGTGACAAAATTAAAAAACAAACAAATATATAAAAAAATCAATTTAATTGAAGTTTTTGAACATTTTTATTAATTATCTTAAGGTTTAGGCAATGGTTTGAAGAATTTTGTCATTTTCTCTAGCTTGGCAGATTACAAAAGCTCCTTCCATTCAGACTGATAGGCAGCAGTCGCATTAGCAGTTTACCTCTTAACTATAAGACTTCTTTCATAGACGTTCATAAAGAAATCGCAAAGCTCATTTGCCATTCACTAAGATTTTTCAAATGAAATGTCACGTTTCCAGTGCTGGTTGAAGCCTCTTCCTCAGTGGGCTGTGAATTGAACATTTCCTCCAAGTCGGTTTCAGCCAGATCTTCATCTTGCGATTCCAGCCATTCCTGAATATCACTTGATTCTATCCGTTCGAACCCACCTCGTCTTATTCCACTCGCGATTTCGGCCATGTTTGCATTGAACTACATACTTTAGACAAAGTTGTAATAAGATCTATTTCACTTTTTTCATTAGTCCATTGGACAGCATTTGCAAAGGATATTGGGTTGAATGCTTTTATTATGACGTATGTGCTTATTAGATCCGCGAATAAAGAAATGTTTAGCCGCGAATAGAGGAATTGGGTCGCATTTTTTTAATCCGCGAAGAGTGAAAACGCGAAGAAGGAGCTTTTACTGTACTAGAAAAATACCTTTCCAGATAGCTTATTATTTTTTAAATTAAAAAAATCATCAAAAATTAATTTTTACGTAATAATATAAATTCTTTAAAACCGGGTTTCTAAAACCGTCAAATCCTAGATTTGGGTGGGGAAAGAATGGTACTGCGGTGCGTATTTAAAACAGGTGGACCCCGCTGAGTGAGAACAGGGTATGTACATATATGTAATGTGTACTATACAACATTTTATTTCAGCATATTTTGTATAGCAAGTACCGGCAGCCTTCTTTTGATGCATGGTGCGTAGTGAGAAAGAGGTGCAAAAATTAAACACTTTTAAGAACCATAGACAAAAAAAAGAAACACTTTTGTACATGTACGCATATGTAAACCTGCGTATTCTCTGATCCTAGTTCATTTTCCGTTTTATTATAATACATCATTTTTATTGAAATTTTAAATGTCCATTTTTAAAATTCTAATAATATCTGTTTACTGTGTTTTCATAATATTTGCTTAATGTCTTCTGTTGTAAAACAAATGATGTCTTTTTGGTTTTGACAAAAACAGAAAAAGGATAATAAAAATGAAAAAACTATCATTACCAAACATTTCAGTCACCTTTGATAAGAGAACTGTTTAAAAACACCACATGTGAAAGAAGTTCAAACGTTTATCAAGCTGCAACCCGTTCGGCTTATTTCGTATTTCGCTCTTTCGGAATAACCGTTCCAGTATTTCAATACAGTGACCAGTGTTGAAAAAACGAGCGGAAAAAGTTCATGAACCATTATGTTAACATGAGTTCAAACTCTTGGATCTCTTCAACGAATACTTCCCTTTCGTCGGTTTTCTTTTTTTGATTTTTCCAGTAAACAAATATTTGTGACTGTTATCGATTCAGCGTATTCATCGAATGCAGAAACAGAAGGGTAAATATTATGCATAAACAAAAAAGAACATCTTCTTTGCACTTCTCGAGAAAATGAAGCACTTTTAAGGACCTCTCTTCCGAAATTCAGCTCTCTTAAGGTGCTTACAAAGGGTTTTCATAATTAAGCACTTTTTTAAGGACTTTCCATGACGCTACGCACCTAGTTATATCTTAGATTCAGTGCATACTTCAACAAAAATAAATAATTCAACCATGGATCCGACATGTCCAAGTTCCAATGTTCGGCTCTTGTTCAAAGTCGTGGATTCTTCGAATGCTACGATTCAACACTTCAATCCGATACTAAAAAGTATCAAGCTCATGCGATCTTTAAAACTGAAGGGTTTGCTGCCAAAAGAAGGTAGCTTCAATGATTGAAGTTTGCAGAAAACCTGAGGTAGCAACAGGAGCTACCTCTATATTGTAAGAAACCAGTGAGACAAACAGCTCCATCGCTCGAATCAATGCGAGAACTAAAGACTGGGGCTCTATCTTTCTGGAACCAAACGAACGAGTTTTTAGTTTGCAACAGGATAGCACAAGTCACTCCAAATTTCTCTAATTGGAGCTACATCCTTTTTGCAGCAAACCATTCAATAATTATTAATGACCAGTCAATATTTATACTGGTCATTAATAATAAGTGACCAGTAATGAGCTGCTTGTCTCTCTGGTTTGTTGCAATGTAGAGGTAGC
>JAPMOQ010013367.1:0-10817 GCA_026543055.1 Argiope trifasciata
TAAACATAAAACTTTATTAGTTCGCCATATTGGCTATAGATGGCAGCACGTTACCGCTTGAAAATTTAAGTAGCCATTATGGCGAACTAATAAAGTTTGAAAATATTCTATCTGTAACTCCGAACTGCTCGACCGTAGCGCTTCAAAACCGGCGCCAATCGATTCATCGTGGCCAAAAACCCCAGACCTCCAAGTTTACCGGAGTTTATTAATTCTGGGGCGATTTTCGACTTGGCAACCATTCCCCGTATTATAGTATTAGATTACTACAATTATTGGTATAATGGGGTATTATTACAATTATAAAACAATTTAAAAATTTTAATCTCAGCAGCATCTATTTACCAAGGATTCATCTCCATATAACTCAACAAGGGGACAGCATATTCTGTAGAAAAACTAAATCTAAGTTAAAGGTTAGTAATGTGTAGCTATTGAACACAAATGACATACAGGTCATTCTTAGAAGTAATAACTTTATTACAGATTATGCGAGAAAGTGTTGGGGAGATCAAACTTGGGGTGGGGGTTAATTTTTAACAAAATTTTAGTTTTTCACAGTAACCATCAAAAATATCGTAGTACAAATAATTTTGCAACATATTATTTTTCAAAAATTAGCTTTTTAATTATATTGACAATTTTATGGTATAAATATGTTTTTTTGTTTAATCCATTTTAAAAGAAACTATTTTAACTACATTTTCTAAAACTAAACCTGAAAAATCCGAACGACTATTAAACGAATGGCGAGTCACGATAAGCAGTTTCTTTCATTACTGTTCAGAAAGTCTCACAATTCTGAAAGGGTACAAAAATCTAATATATTAAAATGAAATTTTTGTTGGTTCGTATTTTATATAGTGTTGTACCGTTCATCTTATTTTGATAAAACATTAACAAATTATTGATTGATTGCACTTAATATTACTTCTTTCTGTGGCAGCAACATGCCGGGTACCAGCTAGTAAATTATAAATGTAACAGGTTTGTTTCTGCTGTGCCAGAAAAATACGATGGCAATAGCAAAAGTTCCTGATACTGTAAATAATCATTGAAAGAAAGATCTAATGAAAAAATGATTGAAAAAATCTCTAATCGTGAAATATAAAATTTTATTTATTATATGCAAATCACATAAAATGCTATTTATTTGACATCACGAAACAAAATCTTTAATATATATTTTTATATTTTAATTTCCTATATTCTGCCAAATGTCCATGCTTTACTAGGCTATAAATATGCTAAAATGTTTTTGTTTTACTATCGAAAAAATATCCGAAATTTGTTAAGAGCATTTAAATAAAACAATAAAAACAAAAGAGTTTAATATATTTAGATCCATATAACTTCCTAGCATTGAGACCAGCTAGTTTACACATACTGACTTTTTAAGCTATTGAATATTTTATATCGAGTGCATTTTAAAAAAAGAAAATCCTTTTATTATTTAGTACATGCGAAAAACATGTATTAAAATTACTGTATGTGCGAATCAAACTACTGACAAAAAGCAGGATTATACTACATAATAAAAGCAGGACTAAAAATCCTTTTAGAGGCAAAGAGTTTAGGTTAAATAAGTTTAGGCTTAGGTACTTTTATCATAACTTTAAAAGTCTACAATTGTATATTTTGATGGATAAGTTTAATCAGCATTTAAACATTATTGTAGATTGTGTATTAAATTAAACTAAGAAAAATATTAACCTTCCAGCGGTCGGGTGTATGTGAGAGATACACTAGAGATGAATTTAGTTTTATACTTTTAGATCTGGTGCCAGTGGGAACTTCAGTCCTTGGCTTTTTTTCTCCCTCCCTTTGATCAACTTTCAGTTGTCGTCGTAAGTTCATGGCGTTAATAGGTCTCTGCCGATCAGATATTTGTATTTTAGAGATACGCGCGACCGTTCATGTAAGTTTTTGTTACATCCGATTTTATATGATTTTACAAATAAATCTGTGTTGTTTTAGACTGGCGACAGTTGGCAAATGCACTTACGAAAGAAAAAGTTGAGGAAAAAGCACCCACGTCTCTATAATATGAGCTAAAATCAAAGGTGCTAAAGAAAAAACCCGAGCAAAGTATTGAAGAAGTGGAAGATGCGACGTCAGTGAAAAAAGATACAAACCTTGCCAAAAAGAAAAGCGGACTAGAATCACAGGGTTCAGTTGTGATATTTGCCAGAAATTAATATGTTTGGAGCGCACTAAACACATTTGCTCAAATTGCAACTCTACCATGAAATAACAATGAAACTATTTTTTTTTTACTTTTTATATCTGACTTTCAATTACTTTTTCCTTTTTTTATATAAATTCTGTGTTAGTTTTTGCATTTCTATATTTTACATGCAAATTGTTTTGTCAAAATGTCGACAATTTCAATTATATTATTTTAAAATAAATTCAGTTAACCTGTGGTCATTTTATATTGTTATTGCAATCTATGTTTACATTGTTTTTACTTCTTTTTAAATAAAAAATGCTTAAAGTAATCGTAGTTTTTAATTCTAACCTATTTACTATATAATTTCAATAGTTACGCTTTTAAAAATTTACATTTTGCTATAGCGTATGTGGGAAACACACGCAACTTTTCATGTTGGTATGACGGCCATGCCAGCTGGAAGGTTAAAAATACAGAAAAAAATGCATATAAATGAAACTGATGTCTGTAAAATAGTATTTTGTTATGTTTTTATATAATACAAAAGCCATTTTAGAGAAGTTACAGTTTTTAAAGGTTCTCCATTTAATTCCAAAAGATTAATTCATAGCAATTACTCATCTGGAGGCTGTTAAGTCTATTCTACTTTCTTTTCGACAGCTAATCTTTTAAGCATCTTATTTCCAATGTATTCATGGGACAAAGCCTGTCTCTTTTAGAATATTTTTAATAATTTTTCAGCTTTTAGTGAAGTTTTTAAATAAATATAGCTGTAAAATCTTAAATAAAGCTGTCTGAATGGCTCATAAAATGATTTGCCTAAATTGGCTGTTCATCAAAAATGATAAAAGCGATTTCTCATTAATATATTTAGCACATAAAATTATTCTCTTCTATGCTCATTCTCACAGCTTCATAGTATACATGTGAAAAATGCAGTAGTTATAGGAAATAGAGCTGGCCTGTAAATCATCAACGCACAATCACGCATTCTTCTTTATGATGGGTAGAAATGTGCTTATCAAATATTTAATTGTGTGTATTCGCTTCTTTCATTTTGCGTATTCTTTTGAGATTTGCTTATCAAATGTTTAATTATTTGTATTATCTTCTTTAATTGTGTCAAATGTTTATGTTCAATTACATCAAATGTTTATGTTTAATTGCTTTTGTTCTCTTCTTTAATTGTGTTTATTCTTGTGAAATTCGAGGGGCCGCGTTAACCTGTTGTTAAGGTCTCGGCTTCGGAACCGAAGGGTTTCAGGTTCGATACTCGATTCCACCGAAGAACCGTCGTGTGCGGGGGGTCTCTTGCACGTTAAATCTGCAAGGCCAAACGTCCTCCCGCTGGTGTGGTGTGGAGAGGGGGTGCCAGTTCAGGTGTCGTCCTCGTCATCTGGTCTTGGTTCAAAATTACGATGCCCGTCCCAAAATAGCCCTCGCGCTGCTTTAAACGGGACGTTAATATAACTAAACTAAACAAAACTAAACATGTGAGATTTGCTTATCAAATGTTTAATTGCGTGTATTTTCAAATGTCGTATTCTCTTCAGTGTGCAAAGTTTAATCTTAGCAACACATCAAAAGATGAAATTATACATTGGCTGTTGTGGTTTTGAAAAGATTAAATTTATACTCTGAATAATCTATTTTATCATTTTTTAAAAAAAGTAATAAATATTTGCAGCTCATTTTAACAAAATTTTTAAATTCCGTTCTATAGTTTTCATAGCCATCTAGTCTTATGAGAATAATTCAAGACGAAGAAAGAAAACATATAAATCTCTAGAATACAGAAAGAAAAATCGAAAAAAACTGAGTAATAATGTGTAAATCTTCTCGTGATTCCTTTGCTTTCGCGTTATTCACAACACAGTAGGCTCTGTATATGCATGAGTAGACGCATTTCAAGCTGTTTTATGCAAGCACTAGAGTTCAAATGATGTTTAAATGTTTCTACCCTTCCGAGATTTTAAATGTGGAATGGAAGGAAAATGGATTTTCTATGAAAAGTAGCAGACGATTCACGCGAAAAAGTATATTTCCCTTTTTAATCCTTTCCTTGACAATGAATCAGAGCAACTGAATTCACTTTCAAAGAAGGTGTGATGAGTTGAGGAATTTTATTTCGCTTTGGGGATTAAGGAGAAAAAATTCGTAAAAATTTTATGATATCTGTTCATTTTGTTTCTTGCACTAAATTGCACCAAATTCTCGCATATTTAAAAACCTAGAAAACCTCAAAATTTCCTTTTCAAAAACTGGTAAAAATTTTAATGATGATAAAAAAGAATCATATTTAAGATCAAGAGATTCACGAAAGAAAAGAATCAAATTTATGGATGTTTAAATAATCTGACTCAGTTCGAAAAAAAATTTTAAAAAAATTATTTTTTTTTATGTATTATCAATCATAATATAAAGTATAATAAAGACAATAAAAAAGTTTGAAAATATAATACGTTTTGAGAAAAAAGAAAATTCGAAGAAAATTTTGATAGATTTTAACCCAAACTATTAACACTCTGTACAAAATTGTAATGATGCAATTCTATGTTTCTTAGAAAAACTGAAAGTCTAAACAAGTTATGGAATATAATAATATTCTATATGAATGACATGAACAAAAATCTAAGAACATTTTTGAGATGCCTCAATCAAGGATAAAACTTTACGTATATATACGTTTTTTCCTTAAATTTGCAACTTAATTTTTCTAAAAATATCTATAAATGAAAAAGTATTCCACCAACAATAAAAATTTTGAATGTTTCATTGCCCACTTTAATTGACACACATTGAAATATTTATGCAAATATCTCAATTGGTTTTTGAGGTATCATGTCAACCGTGGAGAGTTGTTATGAAAAAGTTTTGAGAAAACTGTAGTTAAAGACAATTTTTAGTTGAAAAATATGTTAGATAATAGGTCAGGACTTCTTTTTTCCAAAAGGTATACTGTTTTGGAAAGAAGACAGTCTAAACTAGAAGAAATAACAATACAAAAAAAATTCGCCAATATAGTCGATAACCTGTGTTTTTAACTTAGTCGGATATCTTAATTGACTGTAATATAAATCTAAAGTATATTTATTTCAGTTATCAAATCCATTATTAAATTCATCAGTTAAATAATGGATTTTTTTTGCCTAGTGATGTGATTATACTTCTAAGAGTTCCATTTGTGTCAAAAAGAAAGATATTATAGATTTTCTAATTTTGAACCAATTCAGAAATATTATTATAGAATACTGACAAAAGCTGAAGTTCATATAAACTGGTTAATTGAAAAATATCGTAACTAAGATAAAATATGCAATTTTGGATTAAAAAAGTTTCAAAGAAAAAATTTGAGTTAATTAAAGTGCAATGTTGACTTTCTTTTTTAAAAAAATGTATGTACATAGAAAAATAACTTATCTGATTTAATGAGCACTGATATTGAAAATGAAATTTATCAACAAAAGTTTTATTTCCTTTCATCCGAAGATAACATTGTTACTATTTTTATCAGCAGTAGCACTAAATAAGAAATACCTCAACAACAATAGTAAAAATGATATAAAATGTATCTATAAAATAAAATATATAAATAAAGGACAATGACTATAGTTTTAGAAATTTTTGCTTTTCTGCTGTGTAAAAATTAGAACAATTTTGTAGATATTTGACTTTTTAAATAGCAGGAATGAGGAGAAATGATCATCAAATAATTGTAACCAGGACAGCAGCCAATAATTTAATGGAAATCATGATCACTTTCAAAAATTAAACAAATGCTTACAACTTTTCAGTAGCTTGTACCCTGTTTATTTATTTAATAAATTTTGACACTGTTCGATTAGTGACTTAAGATAATTATTTAAAAAAATTATCACTTGTTGAAAATTTGAGTTTTTTACATGAATAAAATTGCCTTGAAATTTGTTGATTTTGACAAGTTAGTTTAATAAACATGATAATAAGATAATACAGATTACTATCATTTCTATCATTTTCTTCGAAATAAATAATATGAATGAATATCTCAATCCGCTATTATATTTATGATTAAACGTGGGTGCGTATGGAAAGAGTGTATACCAGTATATGGTAATTCTTTTTATTGAAACATAAAATATATTATTCCTTAAATTATGCAAAAAAAGTTTAGAACCTAATAAAAGCAAATAACCAAAATAAACATTTTAATATTCATTAATTAATTTTAAATATGTTATAACCTCCCTTTCTATATATCATTACTACAACCAGTATATTGAGAAGCAGTTAAACAGGTCGTAACTGCAAAGTTCTAAAAGTTCCCATAGCAAATTAAACCTCTGCGGGTACTGAATCAAGAATAAGTCGGTATCTGATTTGGATCTCAATTCTGACTTGTGGATGGATGAATGATTTCAACCACCCTCTAAAATGGGTTGTATCGTGTGTGTTCGAGCAAAATCGTTCTTTCACCTTAATGGTACTCGTTCCCAACGAAAGGCGCAAACTTATGCCATCATTCGGAAGAGCTACTCTCATTCGGATTGGTATGGCCAAGTGGCATTAGACCCACCACCATTATATTGAGGCAAATCATTTGTCTTTTACTCTCAACATAATAGATTTTATATTTACTTGATCTTGACTATTTATATACATCGAGTTAAAAGTTTTTATCCATTAACATAAACATTTTCAAAGAATTCTTGACGAGTAACACTAAAAACGCAACGTTTTCTGAAGAAATGACGATTCGTTAAAATAAATTTACGCTTTCAGACTATCTTTTAAATTTTTATCAAGATGGATGCATACATTTCTCTACAGGTTTCCGGTGCTAAATACTCCGGTTGAAACTCGCGAGTGTAGTTGGAAATATTTTAAGTGCTTTATAAAGTGCCGAGAAATTTTCCATTCCTCTCTTGAGAGGTAATTTAAATGTTTCCTAAATTATTTAGAGTATTTTACCGAGTATCTGTTTCGGTCCATTCCGAGGCTTCGTCGGAGCTGATGCAAAGTGGAGATATTTTAAATGATTCTAAAATGAGGGAGGGAAAGAATGGCATTCTAGCTACATTTCTAAAGCGCTGCTTCGTAAAGTTGGGTTATGCATTCAGGCAAGCAAAAGTTGAAAAATTTAATTAAAAGTTAGTTATCTTCTTCCGAATATCATATTTTATACCTATCATTATCATAGTACCTCAGTGTTGGTTCTGAAGAAAAAATAGGTACAATTTTATGTTATAGTGATTGAATGTGCATTAACAACATGCATTATATATATATATATATATATCAGCCCTTTTTTTAGATGATGTGAAAATCTCAAATTTTCAAGAAGAATATCAAAATACGCAGAAAAATAAAAATAATAACAATACCCAAAACCACTGGTCAGATTTTAAAACTTTTATGTCAAGTAAAAAAAAAAATGACTCCTAGGTCTGTCATTAGCGATCACAATTCCTGCACTATTCAACATTTCATCTAAAGAGAACTGGAAAACATCATAAGGCCTTTTTTATGAGAAAAAGTAGCAGATGAGTTCCTCATTTCTTGTAACTACACAGATTTTGTCAATTTTCATTTGATGTGAAGGCTTATAACAGCCTTGCCATCATCAAAAATCGAATACAACGAATTAAATTTCCACTTTTAGAAGTACAAAACTTTCTGAGAATTCAATTTATAACTTCTAAACATATTTCTTTTTGATAGTCATGAAAATCTAATTACCAGCCGCAAATTTAATTCATTCTAAGTTATTTCCATAAATAATTCAAATTATTATCTTCCTTTTTTATGACACATAAAACATAAGATTTTTCATAAGATTAATTTACTAAAATTAGCTGGCCAGACTAAATCAATGCGTTTAATATGATGAACAAAGAGCCAATGGAATGCTCATTAATGACCAAAATTAACGATGTTAAGCACGTTTGCTCCCGTATTGCCCAAATTCAGGTGATAGTAAAAGATCTCATTCGGCTCAATATTAGATACGAATAGATTACACTTTAGTTTATAACTCCTCATTTTAGCAGGTTTGTTATCAAGTGTTTTGTCTGCTATCTGATTAGATATCTTAATCTCTACTGGAATTAAGTGAGCAAATATGAAAGCATCAAATTAGATAACTGTAAGAATAAATTGGGATCAAGGGTAGTCTTCGGATAGAACTGTGAAAAATATATACAAATATGATTTGCTCAGCAAGATTAACCTAGAAAATTTGTAGAATTAAAGAAATTAAAATAAACTGTGTGAATTTAATAAATTCTTCATCTCTACAGGATAAACTTATTGCGAGTTCAAGAAAAAAAGAATTACTAACAAAATGATATTTAAGAACCTAAAGCTAAAATGCAAATCTAACGCTAAATCCAAAAATGAAATACAAATTATTGTTTGCAACTAAAATAATAATCTAACGTTAAAAAAAGGAGTATCGGAAACTCTAAAATTTCCAAATAAAGAAAGGATGAGAATTATCTTCCAGTTAAGTTTCTTAAAAAGCAATCAGGAAGGAATCGATTTATTTTAGATCTGACACCTTTTAAAAAATAATTTTAAAAGTTTCGGATGAACTTACTTTTAAATCGTTTTTATTTCAAGAAATGCATTGAAGTTCTATAATTTCTGCACAATAATATAATGCATTTAAGTTCTATAATATAATTTAAGTACAAAATTTGACTATTTTTCAAAGAATCCAACTAAATCAAGCAAATATATTTTTGAAATTTGGCAACAGAATTTGTAAAACAGAAGAATGTGAAAACAATAAAATCCTAATCAATCCTCAGCAGATTCTATTTTGAAATGCAGATTCAATATTACTCTTTCGTTAAGAAGACAGGATCTATAAGTCGTTCATCCTCAGATTATATACATATATATATATATATATATATATATATATATAAACTTTCACAAGAAATTAAAAAAAAAAGTTATTTATGATATGATATCAAGTTTGTTCAACTCAAATATTTTGAATTTCCATTTTCTCACAAAAATTATCTTCTTGGATGTTATTATTTTGATATGATTTTTTTTTTTAATTTTTAAAATCAAATATCAAAATTTTTCTGTTTGAATTAGAAACAAACCAGTGATTCCTTTTTCAAATTGAATATTATTCGTTATATATTATTTTTAACTTTTGTTTTTCTTTTTGAAAATCATAAAAAAATATTTTATAATCTGAAAATCCTTCTACAAAATTATTCTTCAATTTTTTTTTTAATTTGTGGCAAAATCAAATATTTGGGAATGGAAAGCCACCAAACATCAACAAAATTTAGTTAGCGATAAAATTGAGCATCATAATTTAATAATAATCAAATATATTGACACAAAACCTACTCCTCTAAGCTGTCAGCATAATTTACTATCTTATAATTTCAATAAAAATTGATTTCGTCAAAGATATTCATAGGAAATCAGTGATAATATTAATTTTATGATACTAAAATCTCAATTTTATACTATTAGGTAAAATCATAAATATTGATTTTTTCAAAACTATTCAAAGGAAGATCGATGATATCTTTAAATTTATATTGACGATAAATTATTAAAATTTTAAATTTTAAATGCATCAAAAATTGAAATGAAAACTCCGAAAATTTAAAATTTCTCATAATGGATCTACAATATTTAAAATACAACTAATTTGATTATTCAATTAATATGGTTCAAAATTGCTCAAATGGATAACACAACTTATATCTTAGCCAACAGTAACCAAGACAACATAGCTCATATCTCAGCCCCCATTTACATCTAATTAGATATCCCCTTCTCTACAACAGACAGTAAATAAATGGTCTTCCAATGTCTTCCAATTAGATAGATGATTCGATTTACAAATATAAATCACGGCTATGAATATTAGCTTTAGATTCCCTCGTATGATATCGAGAAATGGAAATTTTAGGAGTATTTTATAAAATGATTAACGTCAATGTTTAGAATTCTTAAAAATTGAACAGTTGGAACCGGACAACTTTTCCTGTTCACCAACTAGCGGCCACTTCACAAAAGCTTCAGTTTGTATTCTGGAGTCATGGAGTAAACATGATTTTTCCACCGACAATTATACTTTTCCCCAAATGTATATATTAACTATTAACCACTTAACTGTTTTATTTTCTTCACTATCTAATAAGATAACACATTCTATATTGAGAATATTTTCTTATTTTAATTCAAATGGAAATCTAATGAATACTGGACTTATCTATGCATTCGAAGTAATTTTAATATTGGATCATAATAATTTTCAGTTGTTTATTTTTGTTTTTACAGCTATCAAAATTCGATTAACCGATGCACGTATGGCAAAACAGTTAAACGATTATTTCATTGATTAAATTAAATTAATTTTTAATATTTTCAATAGAGTTTTAGCAGTTTGTAATGGAAATTGAAATCCACAGGCAGTAGCTGAATTGGTAAAGTGCGTGAATTTCGGTATTTTTCACGCGAAGGCGAAGAATGCGAGTTCAGTTCCAACGGAAATAAGTAATTTTTTTTGAAGAACAGTTAATAAAAAGGTGACCTAAGTAGGAATTGAATATCTATCTATCTATCCATCCATCCATCCATCCAACTCTCTCTCTCTCTCTCTCTCTCTCTCTCTCTCTCTCTCTCT
>JAPMOQ010013367.1:10917-24243 GCA_026543055.1 Argiope trifasciata
GTGTTTGCCTAAGTAGGAAATGAATTAAAAAATTTTATATTGATTGTTTTATAATATTACATTAATTAAATCAAAATGTCCGATTTCGTAAATAAAGGGTTATAATTTTTTTTAATATAAAATATTTTTAAATTTAGTATCTTATTTAAATCTAAGGTTCTGTTTAGTATAATTTATTAGGTGATCTTTATTGCAAGATACAAATAAAGCCACATGATTATTACATAACTTTTTATTGCATTTTTATTATAGAAATTAATATCGTTTCCCTAGTATTATACCATATACTCAGATTAGTGGACAATTGCACTTTTTTTTCTGAAACCTCTTCTCTAGTGTATTACATGAAGGTATTCGACTAAGTTGGAAAATAAATTCTTGAAATGGTGGATTTTTGAAAAATTATTTAGAACTATAGTTTTTAGATGTATTATCAATTATAATACTTAATACTATAAATGCAACAAAACTATTTGAAAATATAATGTATTTTGAGAAATAGGAAAATGTGTAGTAAATTTTATCGAAATTTAACCAAAACGTTTAACACTCTACAAAATATGGTAATGCAGTAGTTCTATTTTTCCTTCTACAAAATTTATAGAATAAAATGGAACGAAATCTAAGATAAACTTAAAGTGCAAAGAAGTTATTGGTAAAAATATTAGTATATATGCATTTTCTCCATAAATTTTCGACCTAGTTTTTCAAAACCACATATAAATCAAAAAGTCTTTCACCGACAACAAATTTTTTGGTTCATTTCATTGTCTATATTATTTAAAACACACGCTGAAATCTTTATGCAAATATTTTTATTAGTCTGTGAGATATCTTTTTAACGGTGGAGAATTTTTTATAAAAATTAAAGTTTCGAGAGAATTGAAGTGAAATACAAATTTTAGCTGTAAAATATATGAACCTGAATTATAGATAAGATCTTCCTTTTACTAGGAAATATAAACTATTTTGGAAAGAGGGAGTTCCGCGGTGGCCTGGAGGTAAGATCTCGGTTTCGTAACCGGAGCGTTTCAGATTCGAGACTCGATTCCACCGAAGAACCGTCGTGTAAGGGGGATTCTTGCACGTTAAATCTGTCAGACCAAACTTCCTAATGGATGAACCAGAATGAGAGTAGCTCTTTCGAATGAAAGCAGAGGTGTGCGCCTTCCGTTGCTGAACCGGATTGTTTCAAGTTTGAGAATCGATTTCAACGAAGAACCGTCGTGTGTAGGGGTCTCTTACACGATAAATCCATCGTTGATTAACATCCTCCCGCTGGTGTGGTGTGGTGTGGAGAGGGGGTGCTATCTCAGGTGTCGTCCTCGTCATCTGGCCGAGGTTTATACTTACGGTGTCCATCCCAAAACTTTTACATTTTATAATTGATCATTTATCAATTTTATTTTTCTTGTTTCTTGGCTTGAATTAATCTCAACACCTTTTGATTTTTTTTCTAGAAAACTGAAATGCCTATCAGGGATGAGTCGGTCTCTTATTTGGATCTCAATTCTGACTTGCGGATGCTGAAGGAGTTTATGAATAAGTTCAACCACCCCCTAAAAAGAGGTTGTGTCGTGTGTGTTCGAACAAAGTCGTTCTTCTACCTTAACGGTGCTCATACACAACGAAAGACGCACACTTCTGCCTTCATTTGAAAGAGCTAAGCTTATTCGGGCTTCCTATGACCATGTGACAATAGACCGATTGATAAATGTTTCAACCTATTTTTATATTATTAAGACCTCTGAGCACTAAAAATAAAATCTTAATCTTAAAATCTTAATGTCTTATGTAGGCTGAGAAAAGCGTGCGTTAATGTATCCGCCTACTTTAAAAACATTGGTCATCGACCACATTAGAATGTTTTTTTAAAAAAAATTGTTTTTTTTTCCCTGTAGTTCAGAAATTCCTCTTTCAAAACAATTTATCTTTTCGTGGAAAAAGAAGGCCTGACCTACCATCCGGAGTCACACATTTTTCAGCTAAAATTTTTCTTTCACTTCTACTTTCTCTAAACTTTAATTTTCATAAAAATCCTCTACCGTTAACATGATATCTCAAAAACTAATAAGGGTACTCACACAAAAATTTCAGCTTGGGTTTTAAATAGTATGGGTAAAGAAAAGAAGTGAAAGTTATGTTTGTGGTGAAATAACTTTTCATTTATAGGTGTTTTTAGAAAAATTGTCTTGAATTTATGAAAATAAAATGCATTTATACGTATATTTTCACCCAGAACTTTTTTGTAGCTGAATATTTTTCTTAGATGTTGGTTCATTTCATTCATAATTATATTCTATAACATGTGTACAAAGAAAAATATGATTGCTGCATTACCATTTTGTACAAAGTTTTATCCGTTTTGGTTCAATTACATTGAAATTTACTGTGAATCCTCCTATTTCTCAAAATATATTATATTTTCAATAACTTTTTTGTATTTATAGTGTTTTTAATTGACGATACATCTAAAAATCCTAAACATTTTTTTTAAATCCAGTTTTTCAAAATTTTTCCTTTGAACGTAGTCTGATACCTACCAATGTGCATAAAATAAGTAACGTAGTTGGATACCTACCAATGTGCATAAAATACGTAACGTAGATGGATACTTACCAAAGTGCATAAAATATGCAAATACTTCTATATGTCATCTATCTTAATAAAATTTAATATTACGTACTTCAACATTATGAGAATATTAAGAAAAATACTTTCTCACATTAATTGTCTTTGCTTCCTCTTAGATGTTTTATATCTACCAACCTTTAAATTAACACTACAAAAATTCACTGTACAAATTATCATAAAATTAACTGCAATCACCGTGACTTTTTAAAATGAATTTATTATTATTGAAATTTATTATTATTATTATTATGAATTTATTATTATTTGTTATGAATTATTTATTACCACTTACTGTTTTAGTTTGGTTGCCCATAAGAAAGGAAATTCTCCACCATCTATGTGATTTTAAATTCTTGGGTATTATAATTATGTGAGATTTTTCTAGAATTATTATAATGACAATTTTTCTGTGTCTATTGTTAAATAAATCTATCGGAATATATTTATAAGAGTTTTAAATTATTTTTAGTTTCAGTAACAACTAATACCTTAAATTAATAATTTAAAGTTTAGAACAATTCTATGTTCTTATTATCACGTACTATTTTGGTTTTATTACCAGTAAAAAAGGAGCTTTTCTATAATCTTTATGCTTTTAATTTTGTTTAAATAAGAATAATAGAATAATGTTTATTTTTTTATCGAAATGAATAAATTCCTTGAAATGGAGTGACATATAAAAGGGAAATCATTAATAATATTAATTCTATGTTTTTTGACTTTATTATTCAAGACTTTTGGGTTGGCAATATTTATTTTTATTTGTCCATCTTCAGCAGAAACATATAAGTGCAAGTAATAAATATTCAAAGTTTAATCAGATTAGCGATACTGCAGCATATAAGAGAAATGCAAAAACATTCATTTTTATTTATTTAAATTATATATTAGATAATTTTACTATTCCTATAGCCTTCGCGTAACTGCAAGTAATAAGTAGTCCAAATTTCATTGCAATCAGTAGACGACAAGGCAGCACATAAGAGACATACAGATATACATTCATTTTTATTTATGTAGGTTACTTGATTATTTTTAAATCAGTTTTCATAAAATTTTTTTAAAATAACATAAGTTACAGAAAATCAATGATACTAAACAGAGTTACAGACAGAATTGTTTAAAGAGAAAATAAAACAAATAATTATAGGTATCTTTAGAGGGAAGATCTATTAGTATTACCTGCTCTGTTGTAGTTGTAATGTAATACGAAAATCAGTATTAATGTTTCAAAAAGAATATTTAGTACGAAACAAGATTAAGCATATTTAAATTCAGAAACTTTTTCTATTTAATTTATACCAATTTTTGTTTTAAAAAATTAATGCATTGAAAGTGCTCTTGTAAATGATGGAAATATTCTTTTTACTAATTTGACTGACATTCTTAAAAGTTAATTTCGAAAAATGACGAATTTAATCTTCCATTTAAATGAGCACAACTTTCCATTTTCGTTTTGAATTTTTTTTAATGTTAAATGCTTTGTTTATTAATATGTATTTAATATCACAAATGATATTAAGTTATAATCACTTTTCAAAGATTATATTTCAGGAAATCGGCTTTTAGTAAAATTAAAAAAAAAACTAAAAAAATTGATTTTATCCTTCAGTAAGTTCGGATCATTTAGATATTTTAAATTAAACCTCAATTAATTGTAATAAGATACGGTACTTGAATTCACTGAACAGATTTTATTGAAATTAAAGTAAGAATTTATAACAATTATATTTATTAGAACGCTGATAAAAGGAATTGAATGAAATGTATCAAAGAAAATATTTTTCTCTAGAATCAGTTAAAGTAAGCAAATTATTAAAATTTTCATTAAAAATCTTTTATGATTTATAACAGTTCATATAAATAATTTAAATATTCGTTTTAGCTTGGAATTAAATATTTCTGAATTTTTTGATGCCGAAAATTTTATTTTATTTCTTCGTACGATTTGCTAAATTTTTTATTTACTTCCAAATTTAGCAACAATGGAGAAGAAAGTATGAAATATTCAATTTTATTGGCGATATATTTTCAATCACAATGTAAGTAACGTCATTTTTTTCTACTGATTTGAGAATAAAATACTTCCATACTTCTAAATTTTATATCGACACATAATAGAAATTCAAGGAAAAATAATTATCTAGAGGTGTTTCTTTTTTAAACAACGTTTTAGAAATCAGAAAAGCTTATGTATAAAAAATGATAATACAATTAAAGGTTTAACGTTTTTTCTGAATTTTTCAACAATACAAATTTAATTTATCTTTAAAATAAATTATAGATTATCTATGTATACATAAAGCTACCTTGTTTCTTTTATGAAATCATTTATGAAATTTTATACACATAATGAATAATTCAGTTTCTGTCGAAAAAGAACCCTGCTTTGATAAATTTTATTTGACTGTAATCTGTCTCTGTTATAAGGAATTTATCTTGTATACAAACCTCTTTTAATCCAAAGTGTGTTAAATAAAAAAATTATGCTTCTATAAACACTGGTGTTTGAATTAAGTTTTCTTAATTTTTAAAATTTTTTTAAAGGATGTATTTGGCGAAGTGTTTACCTTTCTTTATGAGGTTCTTTTGAAATGTTTAGACATCGTACTTGTTCTTAGAACATTTTTAAATTTTTCCCCTAAATATTAGCATAAACGTTCTTATAAAAATAAAAATTATGACGTTTTTACTCTACTTTCTTCATGCGATCTATAAAGTACTTCTTGTCGCAATTCAAAGGATCAGGACAGTTACTTTAAACCACTCAGTTCGGAAAAAAGTCTAGAAATTTTTTCAATGTTAATGAGTACGTTCAAAGAATAATTTTCACAGTAAGAAAATCTAGCTATACATTATTTATTTATTTCATTTTACCCTTATTTATAAATGAATAGCTGTACTAGCCGGTCATTCAGTCTTGAGGTTTATTCACATGATTTCAGGTTCATTAAAGGTCAGTTATATAACTTAATTTACCGCCAAGAGCGCATTTCATTTAATTCTAGAATTTCCTTTTTTTAAATTCGACACTCCCTCTAATAAATTTTGATATATAAAATAACACATTAAACGTCATTGAATGAAAAAAAGCAATCACCCAAATGTTGTTGTTAAAAGCCTTCTGCTCTTTGGAAACGATTAATTTATTACAAAACATGAAATAAAATTGTCTACGCATCTCTTATTCCTAAATATTTGTTTAAAAAGGTTTTCATGTACTGAAATTTAATAACAATACATTTCGTTTTTCTATAAATTTCTATTTGAGAAAAGAAGTTAATTGGGAATTTTCAGTAACAGAAAACAATTAGTACTCATTAATCATCGTTATATTGCCAGAAAGCATTTATTTTGCTGAAAATTTGGAAAAGAAATTACAAGTTAATTATTAAAATGAAAATAGCCATTTGGTAACAGCACAAAATTAGTTTTGTTGGTGTAATATGAGAATGTGTCAATTATTTATAGTAATCGAATTATGCCTTAGTTTATAATTTTAATTAAATATGCAAGAAAAGTTGAAATAAGTTTATTAAGTTTTATTACATTAAAGGCACGTGTGCGGTTAAGAATATTGATTTTGGCAAGGCTAGCAATTAAGAAATAAACTAACTTAACCATAATTTTTTCTGTTGAAGTTGCTAACTAAAGCGCAATTTTTCTGAAAGCTCAGGTTCCTTAGCATAAGAAAAAATCCAGATTATGTAAAGAGTTGGATATTCTGAACGCTGTGTTGCTAGGAACAATTAGGGTCTTCTTCATAAAAATGTGTTTGTTAAGTTGTAATTCTAATTTCTAGTACTAACCGAACACGAAATTAAATTTTATACTTTTTCACAAAATTTTTACATAATATTATCATATAAATGAAAAGTTAATAGAGGCAGAATTTAGTTGATGTGAAGTAACTTATTTTATTTTGTTTATATTTTTAATATTTTGTGTTTAGGATGCCGATAAAAGGTTAACTAAATTTTGGACTTTCTAAAGAGTTGCGTTGCCATTTTTTTAAAGTTCTATCGCTTGCATGGTAATAGTTCTAATTAATCTTTTAATGGAAAACTTCGTTATTTAAACAGAAAAGTTGGAAGTATTGACAAACGATTTTTTTATCGGAAAGCATTCTTTTGATGGCAGACCTGAATGGATAAATAAATCACTTTTGACAAATCAGTTAATGATTTAAGAATATGTTAATTTTCCCATGCATACAAGCAGATATGCTCAGTTTTAGAATGAATACTGCATCATGTCAGAGCCAAAATATTGGACAAAGGTGGAACTGGATCCTATGAACTATATTCTATTCTAAGGAAAAAACATCTCATGTTTGAATTTCAAAAATATACAGAGAAGCTAAAGTGATGACGATTCCCTTTTGTTCAGAAATTTTTTATTCATTGAAATATGAATCATTACTGAAATAAGCAAATGATATACGAAGGGGGATAAAAAAAGAGTTTTTCAAAAGTTAGTTCCTTAACAACAGACCCAGTATGTAAATGGTAATTAAGAGGCATATATGGTCGTCACTTCTTTACATAATCACCAAATCTATTGATGCATTTATCACATATCTATAGCAATTTGTTTTGTTTATCTTGGTAATATTCAGGTCCTTGGTTACTGTGCCAGATCTCTGAACTTTTTTTACCATCACCATCTGATATTAACCTTTTTTCGGGTAAGTGTTTTTTCAATGGAAGGAAAAAGAAATAGTCATAGGGAGCTTAATCGACGCTCTAAGCGGGGTTGGCTTTAGACCTCCCCGCTCTCCAGATTCTTTCTGCCCGTTTGAAAAGAGCGAAACCATTTCGTCACCTGTTTTCAACTTATTGGTTAGTCTTCGTACATTTCTATGACTTGCATGTGAACGTCAGATGTGGACACATTCTTGGCAGATAGAAATCGTATCACGCCTTGCATCTCTGTACGAGACCACTTTTATTGCCCTTACTGTCGCTGTTTCAGGTTTCGGTATTAACCCATTTATGTCTACAGTTCCATTTTTGAAACATTCTTCACTTAAAAGTTATTTTTATAATATTTTTTACCTAACAAATAGAAATTTCATGCAAATTTTTTAGCCTTAGGCTTAAATGGGTTAACTCTCTTTGCTCGACCGCCTGACCTAAGACAACTAGGGCTATATGTTTCCATTCTGGGTGACAATATTCCCATCCATAATTTCTATTTTCGAAATGCTGTTGTTTGTAAATTTTTTTAGATCATTCCTTGTCTTTGCATACATGCTTCATTTTAATTTTTAAAAAATTATTTTAATATTGAAATTTTGTATGCGTTTTCGACTGTTGCAAAGTACCTTTCTTGGTTCTAACTAATAAATAATGTTTATTCTTTAGTTAAATTTCCATTTTTAGTTCAAATATAGTTAATAATTATTCCTTTTTCTGTAAATGTTAAAGAAATTTTCTACTTTTATAAGTAACTAGCTCCTATCCGGTCCGTTGCTAGTTCATTTGCAATTTAAATTAGTTATCTTGCTTAATAAGGAATGATAGAAAGAATAATATTTATTTTCGTATCGAAAATAAATACATTCATTGAAATTGAGTGATATGTAAAGGAGAAGCATAAATAATATTAATTCTATTTTTTTTAACTTTAGGGTTGGAAATATTTTCTTGTTTTTCCATCTTCAAAAGAAACCAATAAGGGCAAGTATACAAAGCTTCATCGCAATCGGATGATCTCTGTATAGCAGCGCATAAGAAACATTTTTACATTCATTTTTATTTATATGGTTTTACAACACATTCGTGTTTATTTATATAGATTGTATGTTGAAATCATTAAAAGTAAATTTCAATCAGTTTTATTGATAATCTTTTTCACAAAGAATTATATTTTGTAATATTTACTAAGAAAAATATTGATATTATTTCAAACAGTAAGGCTAATTGTACTTTAATTATTTTGTCACTTGTTATAATTCACCCAAAATATAAATGAACCCTCTGCAATTTCAAACAGCTTCTCAAATTGGGGAAGAATAATAATTACACCCAAAATGAATGAATTAGTACCGAGTCACGTTCAAACAATGGCATGGATAATTCAAAAAATGATAGTTAATGGCTTATTCATATTCCTAAAGTGGGTCTGTGATAAAATGAATGTCAAATTCTGAGTATAAAACTACTTGAGAAATTGTTAAAATTCACTCCGTCTACTAATAATATTCGCCACCATCATATAAAAGTTATTAGAGAAAATTTTCTTTGCGTTTTATTATTTAGGGTAAATGCTTGAAATTCATATACATTTTCATTTGAGAAAAAAAAAATCAATAATTGCCTTAAGCATATATATTATATTTGAATAATTATATTTTTAATATAATTAAAAAACAAAAATTAATTGAAATTAAAGACTATTCAGATAATTTTGTATTAAGAGGAGTAGTAGATAAAACCATATTTTTATGCTCACACACACAGTAAGCTCAGTTAATATGTTATTTTACAGTTAACTATAAAATACAGTTAAATATGCATTTTTTAAAGACAATCTATATATTTTGACATATAGTTTACTTTTTGAAATGGTAAAATAATATTGTTTGGGGTTAAGGGTTAAAAATGCATTGCAATCAGTATATATTTGTAAAGTCTTCAAACTGCAGGTGTAATGGAGAGCGTTTTTAGGCTTGCAAAATTATTTTTATTTATGAAAGTTTGTTGTTTTCTCGAATCGAAGTATACAAATATATCAAGGCTCTGGCAGCATGGTTGGTAGGAGTTTGATTTGAATCCTTTCGGTTGCGAGTTTGAACCCCGTCTTTTGTGTGGTGGCTAGCGCACTTATAAATCCAAATCCAAAGTCCAAATCTTTATTGAATTATCTTCCATGTCGGCAGTAAAAGTACTGGGAGTATAGGTTCTGAAATAATCGTTCTTTCATTAAAGTCTAAATTAATATTTGTGGATGAAAGAATAAAATATATGAATGAAGTGTTCCCCGTAAAAATGGTTGTGATGTGTGAGTAGCTAATTCATACTGTTGCCTATAGATGGCACTGCTAAATAACAAGAGACGGAAGAACTTAAACATAAAACCGTTGAGAGCCAGTGTATTAATGAAAAGTGCCATTAAAACAGCAAAATAAATACATTATAGTTTCCTAATTTTCATTGCATGACCTTGCAAAAGTAATTTATATATTGTTATCATATTTTTCTGTCATATAATGCTAATTAAAGGGCCAGGGCATCAAATCATTTTGTTAAATTGTTTTCATTTGACTTAAGGTAACCCTTAACATTCGAAGGAAAAATTTTGAAAAATTGGATTTTTAAGGAAATTTTTGAGGAAATTTATGTGAAAGAAAAATTTTAGTTGAAAAATATGGACTCTGAATGATACATAAGATCTTTCTTTATCTAGAAAAGATAAGCATTTTTGGAAAGAGGAAAGTCTGAAAAACAAAAAATAACAATTAAAAAAATCCTCAAAGTGGACGATAATCAGTGTTTTTAACTGTCAAACCTTAAAATGCTCAAATCATTACACAGAAAAAATCATTTCAAAATTTGTCGACGCTGGGATTTCTTCTAAGCCAGCTTCTGATCATCTTATTTTCGCTTTATGGATTTATGGAGTGTGTTTTTCTGATACCGCTTCGATACGAATTTCTCTGAAAATGCTTTAGGTTTTACGACGTCCAAAGTAGCTCAGATCTTGTTCGATGATTAGTCTTATGGTTATTCCAGCTTTTATTACTTGTGCGTATTTTAAAACCTAAATACTAAGAATGAGTTTTCCAAAATATATGAAGATTTAACAGATTAACTTTCAGTAAGTTTTTATGCAGTTGAAGTCAAAATGTGTTCATCGTAACCAGGTGATTTACTGTCGTTGTAAAATATTTTTATTTCTTGGATCATAAAATTTCGAAAAAATAAATAAGATAAATGAAAGTGGAGGATCTATTTTACATTATGTTTAGAATACGAGAGTTTTAGAGGTTAATAAAAACAAGTTCTACTCACATAATCTTAGCTAGCTGCTCATTGAAGTAAAGGTATCATTTTAGAATATAAAAGGCAACGAACAAATATTTCTTCTTTCATATGTATCTTTAAATTATTCCACCGTGGCTGTAGTAAAACACTAAGTATATGTAGTTATGTGTTTGGATTTTTAATTATCTGTTCCGTGCTTATATTTTTGTCGTTTTCAGGTTCTTTTTTGATAAATTTACCAATATTAGAAAATTATATGCATGTATTTATTATAATTATAAGCATAACTCAAATTCAAAATAACAATAAAAATATTTATTTAGGAAAAATTATTAGTATTTTTTTATTTAAAATTATTAAGTTTCTTTTTAGAAAATATTTATTTTTTATTTAAAATTATTATTATTATTTATGTCTTATTCACTTCGTAAATTCATCTTTTATTCTTCAGAGTACATAAATTTTTTCGATTAATCAAAATAATTTTTATTTTAAAATGATTCAGACATTCCTTATGGATCCACAAATATTCAGGCCCTTATTACCTATATTTAATCTGTCAACTAAAAATTGGTATAATTATAACTCAGCACCGCAGTAGCCTCTTTGGTAGAGCGTCCATCTCGTAACCGAAATGTAAAGAGTACTGTCCTCGTCTGGGCCAAAGACTGCCCTGTTGGCTAATGGCGGTTGGGGCAAGTTCAATAGGTTGTGACTGCAAAGTCCTTCAAGTTCCCATAACCTCTGGGGGTACTGAATCAGGGATGAGTCGGTCTCTGATTTGGATCTCAATTCTGACTTGCCGATGCTGAAGAAGTGTATGAAGGAGTTCAACCACCCCCTAAAAAGAGGTTGTGTTGTGTGTGTTCGAGCAAAGTCGTTCTTCTACCTTAACGGTGCTTATACACAACGAAAGGCGCACACTTCTGCCTTCATTCGAAAGAGCTAAGCTCAATCGGGCTTCCTATGACCAAATGACATTAGACAGACCGATAAATGTTGCAACCTATTTTTATTTATTAAGACCTCTGAGTACAAAAAAAGAGCATATTGAATAAAATACTATCTGATGTTTGTTGACAAAAGCGTGATTATGCGTAAAACCATTTATATAGAAGAGCAATATGCATAAAATATATAAATACCTCTATATGTCATTAATCTTAATACAATTTAGTATTATGCACTTCAATATAAAGAAAATGTTACGAAAAAACTTTGTCACGTAAATTCTCTTTGCTTCTTGTAAGAGTTCTTCAGTTTTATATCTTAGCAACCTTTTAAATTAACACTACAAAACACACTATACAAATTAGCATAAAATTAACTGCAGTCGCCGTGACTTTTTAAAATGAATTCTTAATACGCTTCCTCAGTCACGATTTGAGAAGAATAACTCCAGAAACGGAGCCATTCGGAAGAGAAAATGCGGATTGTGTCATTTCAACGTTCTTTTGTGATTCAATATTCGTGACTTATTTTGGAGCAATATTAGCAAACATTCCGGGTCACGCAGAAGATGTCTAAATATTTGCTTTCACTTAGGCAGTGAACTTCTACATTTTAGAAAATTTGCTGTCTTTACACCAGACGGGACTTCTTGAGTCATATAAAGCGTTTACGGGTAAATGTGTAGGAAAAATTGTTATTTTCAGTGTCTTAATTTAAATGTGTTGTTTACTTTCATTCTGTGTATAAGACTTAACAGCTCAATTATTTATTATCATGTACTGTTTTAGTTTGATTACGCATAAAAAAGGAACTTTTCTATAATCTATATTCTTTTGAATTGTTGGGTGTTAAAAATATGGAAGATTTTTCTGGAATTATTACAATAAAAATTTTCCTTTGTCTTTTTTTAAATAAATCTTTCGCAATATAATATTTGGAATACATATCTATATATAAATTAATTTGATCTATTATCTATTTATAAATTAATTTTATCTATTGTAAACATATAATTTATTATTAATTTACAATATCTAGAAATATTAATATATAAGAAGATTGAGCATATTAAAATTCAGAAACTTTTTCTCTTTACTTTATATGAATTTTTCTTTTAAAGAATTAATACATTGAAAGTGCTTTAGTAAATGAAGGAAGTATTCTTTTGTACTATTTTGTCTGCCACTTTAAAAAGTTAAATTTGAAAAAGGACGAATTTAATCTTCCATTTAAATGAGCTCAACTTTCCATTTTTGTTTCCTCTTTTTTTGATGATGTATGCTTTGCTTAATAATACGTATTTAATACAACAAATAATATTAGATTATAATCGCTTTTTAAAGATTATATTTCAGGAAATCGGCTTTCAAAGAAATTTGAAAAAAACTAAAAAAATGTATTTTATCCTTTAATAAGTTCGGATCATTTAGATATTTTAAATTAAACCTCAACGAATTGTGATAAGGTATGGTACTTGAATTCACTAAATAATTTTTATTGAAATACGAAAAAAATTATAATTGTTATATTTATTAGAAAGTTGATAAAAGGAATCGAATGAAATGTACTAAACAAAATATTATTTTTCTAGAATCGATTAAAGTAAGCAAATTATTTTAGATCTAAAATATAATTAACTAAAAAATTAAAATATATATCATGTATTTGAAAAATAGGTATTGTTCTGAGAAAATATTTCTCTGTTTAAAGCATTTATTTATCTTTTATGATTTAGAACAATGCATCAAAATGA
>JAPMOQ010013372.1:2941-26651 GCA_026543055.1 Argiope trifasciata
AGTTATTAGAATATCATAAAAAACTCTTTGTTCTCTTTTGAATTCTAATTTATTTTTTTAACAAATAACCCTATATGCATGACTATATATCCCTCCCCCCAAAAATGTGTGTTTTAAATAGCTGCATATAATTTAGAAAAATTATATAAAAAATATTATTATTATTATTATTGTTTGAAATTAAAATGTGTCAAATATTTACGTTGTGAGGGAAACAATATCCCATCCACACAAATCACGTTAAAAAAAATCTGTAATAAAAATAAGTTAATTTTTATCAATATATTTTTATCACGCAAAAATAAAAACATTTTAATTTAATTTTTAATGATAGAACTATTCGTGCAACAGACACCTTGGTATTTTTCTAAGTTTCCTGTTAAATCTTATTCTAGTACCGCTATTGCCGCTTACCACTCTTTTCCACAAACATTTATCAAAAAGTATTTCCAAACATCGTTAACCCTTTGAAACAGTCATGTGAAGTTAATAAATGGAAACACAAAAGTGAAGTCAAATTTCTACATGATGTACCAGCAGATAATACATAGGGATAAGCCAACAGGAATGGATTTCTCAAGTACCTCTCTCCCCTACCAAAAAAAAAATCCGACGTTACTCCAAATAAAATAGGAGATTTTGGTTAAAGCCATAAACTTCGTGAATGCCCAAGACTTTTTTCATTATCAGTGTCACGCTGATTTGCGTTTTATGCTGTAAAGAAAATTATCTCTGCTTTGTGAGTAGTTTCTGTCGGATTCTGGCACCAAACTACAATTTTAATAATATCTCATATTAAATTTTATATATCTGCGTCTTTGCACTTTTTAGTTATAAAGTTGACAAGCGAACAAATACGCAGACAGACAGTCAATCCTTTTCGGATTTAATTCAGAATGGAATGCGGATCTACATTCTAAATAGTAAAATTGTGAATCAAATTTATTCACCTAGCTCTTTATGTTTTGCTGTTTTTGTCTTCATTTAATCTCAACTACACTGATGTCATTTCCTAAAAAAGGATTTCATTCAAAATTAGATAGAAATCTATACATTTTATGTAAGGATTTTTTTTCTAGATTTTCTATGTTTAGCTCAAATTATGTTTTCACAGACAGCCATAATTACAAAACGTGTTTTTCGAATTCTAGGAAGTGTGAAATGAGAATATTCGTCAGAATCACTTTAAATTTTTTTAACGATTATAATAATTTGTCTCAGTATACTTTTTTTCATAAACAATGAAAGGAGATTATAAACACTTTAGATTCTGCAACTAATTTGATTTATTTAAGAAGTTGAAAGAACATTTATGTGAAAATAAAAACCAACAGACAGTCAATCCTTTGACAAATTTGATGGGAATCTAGTTTAAATGTTAAATGTGAACAAAATTCATTCTTCTTACTCTTTACATTTTATAGATACTGTTCGCCGATTCATTTCCTGTGAATGAAATCTGCTGAAAATTTCAGTGGAATCTAGAACTTTAAGGTATATAGAAAATTTAACTCATCTGGCTCAAAGCATTTTAGAGTAATTGTGTCCAAAGTATGGTAAAACATACAGTAAACTAAAAGTCTTAAGATTTAAAGATACAAGCATTTATCGTAATGTAATTTTTCAATCAAATCAGTTAGTTCAATAAAGGAGTATAAATGCTGCAATACTTCCATCATAAAGACAATACAAAACTATATATAATATCATCGTATATTCAAATATGATGGTAGTGGCGAAAGAAAATACCAAGCCCAGCTTTGTCTTTCTAACTATTTAAAATACATATATTCCTAGTATATGAAAATATTACCGGAATGGTAGATATAGATGTCCTAGGTATCATGATCACCACATATTTTGCATTTTCAACCTCAACTATACTAAGAAAGAAAAAAAAATTATCATATGTACCCTTTTTTATTTTTTTTGATAGAAGTACAAAATATCAGGAAACCTTATCTTATTATTTCTTTCCATCTTTTTACTAGATGAGCAATAGATTCGTGGTATCATTCTATTTGGGTACATAAAAAATCTAGAGTCCTTAATCCAAATGCCACCATTCGAAAAGACACTGCTTTTAAAGAATAATATCTATCAAAACATGTGATATATTTATGCCATAAGATCCCAACTTTATGGATTATGAAACAAAAATTCGACTTATTGAAACTTCTCTAAATTATGCAAGTTTATTCATGAAGTATATGATCGACTTTTTGTCGGAGATTTCTCTCTTCACTGACATAGGATTTTTTTTTTTTTTCTTTTTTAAGTTGCATGTATGCTGTCCAAGTGTTCACAATAAATTGAAAATTTTTAAATGAATTTCTAAACGAATGTTCAAAATTCCGCCAAACATTGATAATAAACATATATCTAATCCATCGATTTTTTTTGTTGCTGTTGCTATTGTTGTTCAAACTAAGTTTGATTTTTTTCCCCCATTGATTATTTGTTATTGCAGGCATGCCTACTTTTTATTATCTCTATTATTCCTCAGAAAAACCTCCTACTAATGATTTACTTGTTGTGGGATCAGTTCATGGAAAACTCTTGTATATGCTATGTGCATATAGTGTTCCTGGTTTCTTATATTTTTTGAAGCATTAGTGATGGAATCAGCATTAATGGTATCTTATAGAATATGTGCAGCATAAATGAACTTTTGAAGTAACTTTTTTTTTAATCAAGACAAAATACATGCCACAGAAAAACACAAAAGAAATAATCAAAATAAAAAATTTATTGATCAAATTATTATAAATAATCATTACTTATGAAAAAAACTATAATACAATGCAATCGATTAGAAAACAAAACAAAACAATGTCAAAATAGAAAAAGAATTCCATAAAAAATATGTGAAAAAAAAAACTACTTCACCAGACAAACTAATGTAAAGTTTTACAGAAATTTTAAATAATAATAAATTTATAAATATTTAGCACTTTAAACAAATCCTCAATATATAAATATTTAACATTTTAAACAGATCCTCAAAATGGTTTATACCATTTTACATACTAAATAGCATTTATAAATATAAAAATATTAATAAATATCAAAGGTAACATGTAAATTTAGAATTATTATTATTAGCATGATAAGGGCAATAAATTACAACATAAATCAATTCACAAAGATAAGTCACATTAAGCACAGTCATATTACAAGCATTTTATCATTTAAACAACATCAAAAATTGTCAACCTTAATAAATAAATTATAAATTACTAAACAAAAAAATTACATTAAGCAAAATTACATTAATTACTGTCAAAGAATATTAGAGTTTTTTCAATGTTTTTAATAAATAGATTATCATATTAATCATAAATTAAAGTACAAAGATTATATTAAGTACAGTGAGATTGCAAACATTTTGTCATCTGAGAAACATTAGATTTTTTTTTCAATCTAAATAAGGCATTTCCAGTGCTAATTTATGCATTATAATTTTAACAAAGCATTTAGTTTTCCACTCTTGTGAGCTGCCATGGTGTCATCACAACCACCAACATGCTGACCTTCGATGAAAACTTGAGGGACAGATGTTCGTCCAACTTTCTTACCCATAGCTTGCTGCAATTTGTCACCACCCTCTGGGAAAAAATACATTAGTTAGTAAAATGGAACAAATGAAAATATATTGCTTAGTCATGAATGTTTTTTAAATAAATAGATTTGCTTCTCTTCAAATGAATTATTTTAACACACAGAATAAATTCAACTTACTTCCATAAAATATTGTTAAACATTCTAAGGATGTATTTTTTTAAAATTAATTATTCTGTGTGTGTCTGTTGCAGAATATAGTTTATTCAATCTTGAATGAACTAAGCATGCATAGGAAAGTTTTTAATTATGAAGCTAAAATTCATAAATACCAGTTTGATACTGAACTGCACAATTGCAACCAAATTATGATTGTCTCATTACCTAATAAAAAAATTTCAGCTAAATTAAACACATTCCATTGCTTTTTAAAAAATTATTTTGCACTATCTAAGAAACAAATACATACAACTACGAACTATGATCTTAAATAAAATCTTAAGATCTAAAAATCTTAAGTCATGTCATTTTGAAATTTTTATTTTCATTTATTTTCAAAATAATGCAAGCAATTTAAATTTTATTTTACATAAAAAGTCCTATTATTTACATATAAAAAGTTTTAAAAATAACAATTTTATAAAAAATTGAAAAATAATGTTTTGAAATTAAATATTACTTTCCAATTATTTAATCTAAAGGATTTTTAACATGATAAAAAAATTGCTGAAATTTATGCTTTCAATTTAGCACAGCAATAATGAATTCAGTTCTGTTCCCCATTTAAAATAATAGAAATGCTGATATCCAAGCAAAAAAACATATCCAATGATAGCTCTCGAAATGGCAGAATTCGGATTACATCAAAGCAAGCAATATAATAAATGCATCATACAGCTATTAAAAGAGTAGCAAGATATTAACATTCAGTTTAAAAACAGGATTTTATTGCTCAGAAAACTGACTCTTGGAACTTAAATTTAAATTTGCTCAGATAAATCAATTATTTTCAAATGAAATAGGATTATCATATCAAATATTATTGAATGAATATAATGATATTCAAGACAGTTTTTCCCCATGCAATATTAGTTTGAAATATATTTATCTGAAGTAAAAATTTTCAGGCATTTTAAAAAATTCATTTAGGCATGAAGTAAAATTTCCACATTTTTACAAACACTAAATTCAAGATAATTGGACAAAAGTTTTCTCCATGTCACACAATTAATTTAATTTTTAATATTCATATTTAATAGACAAAAAATTTAGTATTTAAAATTATATGTATATTTACGTAACTCATAGACAATTTCTTACATGTTTTTTTTTTTTTTAATCATTATCCCCTTCAAGAACAACAATTAAAAAATTATTTTTGAATTTAAACACATTAGTGTGCAGAAATATATGCCTTGAAAATTAAAGGTTTCATAGTTATTATTCATAAATACATATTTGATAAGAAATTCAAGCAATATTTTTAAATAAAAAGAACTGAAAAAGATGCATCAAAATACATAACTTCATTACACAAACTGTAACATTAATAGCAAAAAAATTTAAAAATTTATATTGCTTAAAGCAATTGTTTTACCAATCACATCCAGTTCCAGGGCATAATAATCTACTCCCAATGACTTGAACAGTTCTTTTACCTGCAAAGAAAATTTTAAATTACATGTATATAATATCATAGTATATTTATTCTATATACAAAAATTATAATTTGTAAGTATAATTATTTCATGCCCTTAAAACTAAAAATCAGAAAAAAATGCAGGACTTTTACAAATAATATTAAATGATTGTTTTCATATTTCATGAGTAATAATGCTTTTTAACTTTTTGAAATGTTTCAATAAATAGCTATGACTGAAATTTGGCATACAACATTTTGGACAACTGAAATTTGACATTTAATGCATTTGACTTCATCATTTCAATAAATAAATTTTATTTGATAAGAAAATATATATTTGATAAGAAAGTTAATAACTTTTTATCTTTCATAAACATACAATAAAAAATTATTATACAGAAAAAGTATAAAATAAAACATTTTATATCAAATTATTGTAGAAAGATATTTATTTTTTCATTTCTAATACAGAGCATGACATTTCTATAAATAGATATAAAAAGTATTAATTTATCCCCATGTTTATCAGAATATTTTCATGTATATGAAGGGGGGGGGGGGCTATTAATTGCACAAGCATTGGTAAATTCTTTATCTTTCCTATACAATACAAATTTTGTATTGTTACAATTCATAGCAGAATCTACTTAAATTCACTGTTGATTTCAGAATTATTACAAATATAAAAATGATTGGAATGGAGAGAATGAAATACTAAATAAGCTTTTTTTTATTACCATATTTTTTTTATTAGTAAATATAAGTATTATCTCTTTCTCCATTGACTGACAATCAATGATTATGATGCATCTCAAATGAGTGAGGTAAATTTAAAATACATATCTTATTATTCACTTCATTTATCTGAGTCAAAAAGTAGAATATATAAATCACTAGTAAACATAATACAGAATTACAGTTTTTCTAAATCTGGCATATAAAAATTGGAAACAATATGCCATGGAATAAACAAAAAAGTACTCCAAAATATGCAAATTTGTTAATCAAACACATACTAGAGGTAATTTTTCAATAATGAATAATATCAAAACATTTGATTTTCCATAAAATATTAACACTAAGTATTAACATGATATATAAAAGATTTGACAAGAAAAGAAATAAAACTACTGAAGCGTAATAAATTATGATTGTCGCAAACACAACTCAAAAATACTTTTAAGAACATTCCACACTAGCATTTCAAGCTGAGTATGTTAACAAGCTATCTAATTTGAAGATGAAATATAATTAACTTATATAAATACATATAAAATAAGTTTAAAAAATCTAACTCACTTTAGTGCAATAAGGACATCTTGATTTGCTAAAAACCATAACTTTATGTTCTTCTATATATGTTTCAATTTCTTCGAGCAATTTTGCATCAATCTGAGCGGCAGCCATACTAGAAAATTTACCAAAAATTTGTATTTAATTTTATAAAATACACCCAAATTTGAAGTCTCAACAGTTCAACTAAACAGTAGAACCACGGCAACAATCATACAGAAAGAAAAGACGGTCAAAGCTTTACGCTTATGATCGCTCAGCGCCATCTTTTGAGAACAATAAACTATATCTTCATTTCAACCAATGATAAATATGTTAAGAATCTTGCTCTTTAACACAAAAGGAGGGACAAAGTGATTTTACCGAGAATAATTTTATAACTAATGACCAAAAAGTTTTGCGTATTTGGATCTTTCACCTCTTCCAAAGCATCATTATTATCTTCATGATGTTGCTTATTTGAGACCATAAACACACCAGATGAATCAAAGTCCTGCTCTTAAAATGGATTTAATATTTGGTGGATAATGAATCATAAGTATTGAGATCACGAATTAAGTGCTCGGCACATCCAAACTGAAATTTAACAGAGAAAGTAAGGTATTAGACTTCAAAAAGAATAGACTGTTGACAAGACTATCAACAGTCTATCCTTGGGCAAAAATAATAATAAATATATGTGTTTAAAATATCAGTAAATTTTGGAATCTTTTGGGTTTAAATAACTAGATAGAGGGGAGCGATATTAAATAATGAAACCCCCTCTACGCCTTTACATGGTACTTGTCACCTTTAGCATGGTTTATAATCAAACTGGACAGAATAGATTGAAGACTACGGTTGATGATACGGTTTTAATATCTGACAGTTTGATGAAATCATGGAAATGAAGTTATGTCTCACTATTTTATTGAAATTAAATGCAACAATTATCTAGAGTGAATCAAATGGTTGACAGAAGCGGCTAGTTAAAATGAAATGTTTGACAGTCTGTCTATGCATGATGGTTGCTTTATAGGACAGTTAATTAAATCTAGGAATTAAAAAAAAATGGAGTTGGTTTTTTGGGGGGTTGGGAGGAGATAAAAAAAAAGTGCATTTAAGAGTTCTTTTTCCGAAATTTTAATTAATTAAGTAAAATTGTGACATTGTTTTCCTTTTAATTCCCATTGAACATATAACAGCATTAAAATGGAATTTTACACTACTTAATTATCAAAATATGTTTTAATTATGCCAATATTGTTGCCCAGCAATTTTTTACCTATTTTAAATAAATGTTAAAAATATTTTGAATTTATTATAAAGTAGTGTAATGTAAGATAATGCATTCCCTTGTATCCCATTGAAGAATAAAAAATTTTAAAAAATCTCATTGTTGCTGAACTATTTTATTTAGGATTTTACTTCAATTTCTATTGAAAATATGAATATATCGATCCTCTTTTCATGAAAAGTGTTTTCTTTTTAAATTTTTATAATTATAATTTTAAAATATACTTTTTACCAAAAATTTGAAATTAAGAAATTGATTTTATAAATAACATTTAACTTCATTAACAACGGCAGTCCGTCCATTATAACTATCTGAAATAATTTATTGAAGTTGTATTTTCGCATTTTAGCTAATTTTCTCCCTTTCTCGATCTAATATTTATGCTTTGTGTTAGATCAATGATAATCAAACTTCAATTTTGAAGTTTGATTATCATTGATCAAAGAAAATAAGATAAGGCACTAAAAGCATTAAGAGAATAAAAGGAAAAGAAGAAGAAAAAAAAAACGGAAAATGAACCAATAAAGAAATGTATTGTTCAGCCGTCCACGATAAATTGTTGCGTACACACAAAAAAAGAATTCTTTCTTCCCATTCAACCTCATTTAGATCAGTGTCCAGGGTCACTGATTAAAGAGAAGCTTTTAAATGAAAACAGTAAATTTATTTAAACAAAGAATAAAGAAAAGACATTAGCAATTAGGACAGGACAGGCTATTTACAAAAGAGGAAAAAGTATAACCCATTAGATGACACCAAGAATGAAGCCTAATCAAGTGTTCCATGGCAAAACTATGTGCCGCCGTTGAGTATTAAATAACCATGATTCGAAACAAATGACCCTCTCTCTTTCCGTCTGCCGAGCCAATGCTCACAGCTCGTTTTTCTGAAACTTGACGTCACGCGTCTTAGACTTTGGATCAAGGGTGCTAGTAGAATCCCTGGGGCCATCTATTACAATAAAATAAAACTAAATGTGGAATGGTAATGGCCGCTAATTAAATCTCTACAGCTTGGCCAATCCTGATAGAACGATGACTTCATCGTTATTTACAAACTGGTACTTAAGATTGAGATTAAACTCGGCCAAACTATTATAAAAAACACAAATTATAAAATTCACTTTAAGTATATCGATTCTTAAGAGAAAGAACATAACACTAGAAGTAATAATTTACTGAATACATCACAGAAAAAGTATCAAAAATATAAATGCAAAATTTAAAAGTTCACTACAAAATGAAAATATAAGGCACGGAGCATAAAAAAACATGTATATTCATTGAAGTAAAATTGTTAGAATATTAAAATATACATAAAAATAAAATATATAACAGAATAAAATATTTAATTAACTATCCCCCAGATTTCGTTATATGCAGCCAGGTGAATAAAATTTCATCAAATCAGCAGATGAAGTTGTCAGATTATGACCTTCATGGTCGCCTACTTTCTCAACATCATACCGATCTCTCGGTTTTACTTTGATAATTTTGTATGGTCCCAAAAACCTAGGTCTAAGCTTTAGTCCTGTTCCGAATTGAGTTCGTTGAAAGGTTACCAAATCCTTTTTCGGATATACTGGGGCTTTCTTGCGCTTTCTATCGTAGTTCTTCTTATTTTGGGCCTATACATTCTAAATGTTTGCTTTTGCGTCTTGTCCAAGTAGATCTCTCTGTTATTGAAATTTTTCCATTAATTCTTACAGCAGTAAGTCTCGTACTCGGTCTTCTTTATTTCTCATAGGAGTGTCAATTAACAGTTCAAAAGGCGCCCATTTGGTACTGCGTTTTGAGGTACTGTTGAGGATTCTCTGAAGTCTGTGTACATGCTTGTACCATTTTGTAGGGTCATCAATGGATAATTTGGTCAAGACAGGTATGAGTGTTTGATGTATTCTTCCTACTTGACCGTTTCCTCGAGATACTCCGGGTGCAGATTGTAAATGTTGGATATTCTCTTCGTTACAATAGTCACTAAAGGCTGTAGAGATAAAGGCTGATCCTCTATCACTGATTATTCTCTTTGGATTGCCAGACGTTTTCTGTTGTAGTCTTAGTTTGTCAAGCGCGTCTTCAGTAGAAGTAGATTTGACAGGATATAACCAAGTAAATTTAGTAAATGCATCAACAACTGTTAGGATATGTTGATATTTTTTGCTCGTAGCATAGGACCTATAAAATCAACATAATAGGTACGTAGTAGTATATCTTCTTTAGGAATAGGGTTTAAAAATCCTCCTTTCTTCACAATTTCTTACGTGCTAATATACATGATACACAGTTTAAGATTACGTTTTGTACTCGTATGGTTAGATTTGGAACAATGAATTCTTGTTTGATGATTTCTTCGGTCTTCGTTGTTGAAAAGCGTCCTTTTACGTAAGCTAATTTGATTAATTCGGTTTGCGTGTCTCGTAAAACAACTATTAATTCACGCCCATTTTCATATTTATTCGTTAAGATTTCGTTTCTTTCGAAAAATTCTTGATTAACACTGCCACCGATCTGAAATTTTGGACATTTTCATCTTTTTGCTGAGCTCTTTTCAATCTTGCTGTAATAGTTTCGTTTAATATTATTGCTACCGGATTTCTGCTTAGAGCATCTACATGTTGCATTCTTTTGCCAGGTCGGTGAATAATTTTGCAGCCAAACTCTTCTAAAAGAAGTCTTCATTTGGCTATCCGAGTGACTAAGTTTTTTTTTTATCCATTGTCTTTCGGAAACTGGAACAGTCTGTCACAATCTTGAAGTGAATACCTAAAAGGTAGGTGCGAAATTTCTTAAGTGCGATGACAATAGCAAGGACTTCTGATTCATAGCTGCTATATTTTCTTTCGCTGGAGAGGTTTTTGGGGACATGGACAGGATGTAATTTTCTATCTTCACCTTCTTGCAGTAAAATGGCTCCATACCCATGTTGACTTGTGTCCGTATGCAATTCTGTTTTTCTTCCTTGTCAAAATATATTTAACACTGTGCCTTCTGTTAATATTTTCTTGAGCTTTTAGAATGCCTGAAACTGCGGCTGATTAAACACAAATGGAGTATCTAGTCAGGTCACTCAGAGGTTTCGCTATCTTTGAATATTGGTGAATGAACTTTCAAAAATAACTGGTTAGACTCAGAAAACTTTGGATGAACTTGTTTGACCGTTGTCGCTACTGGGAATTTTTTTACAGCTAACGTTTTTCCTGTAGATGAACGAATTGTCCCGTTTTCCACGATGTGACCTAAAAATTCTACTCTCTTTTGCAGAAATTGACATTTTTGAAATTTTATTTCTAAGTCATATTTAGACGCTATTTGAAACACTTGCTTTAACTTTTCGAGCCCTTCAACTTTTCGTCTTCAGCAAGAATTATTAAGCCGTCAATATAGATTAATACAATGCCTTTACGCATAAGTTCTCGGAAAATACTATACACATACCTCTGGAACACGCTAAGACTGGTACTCAGACCGAAAGGTACCTTGTTGAATTCCAATTGTCTATCAGGAACTACAAAAGATGTAAACTGCTTACAGTTTTCGTTTACGTCGACGTGAAAAAATCTGTTTTTTTGAATCAAGAGTAGTGAATACTTTAGTTTCTTGGAGTCTATTCAAAACATCGTCATCCTTTAAAATTATTCTCATGAATACATCCGTAGTTTCAGTTTTTTTTTTTTTTTTTTTTTTTTTTTTTTTTTTTTTGGCTTGTAACTAGAAATTAGCTCCGATAATTCTTTTCTTACTTCTGGATTAGAAATGTGCTCTATTTCGATTTCATCTAGTGGTTTTGCCTCGTATAGTTGCGCATTCATGGAAAATATTTCTGCATATTGTCTTCTTCGAAATTTAACACTCTCTTTGGTGAAGTCAAGCGAGGCTTGTTCTAAAATATCTGACCCAATAATTGCCTGAAAATCTAAATATGAAGTAGTTACCACATGCCATGTCAGAGAATATTTTTGTCCATCTAATTCGATATCTTGCCGAAATGATCCGATTGTTTTGACTTGAGACTTTCCCAAACCAGGAAATATAATAGTTTCTCTTGAGAGTTCTGAAGGCTTGATGATTTGTTTCCTAATATCTTCTCGGATGAGTGTTACTGAACTACCAGTGCCGATTAATGCATCGAAAGTTTTGTTTCTTAAAGCTACTCTTCTTGTTCTCATTTTCTCGTGAATTTTCGGTGCAATCTTGTACAATAGGTGCTAAAGGCTTGTTATTTTCGTATTTTTGGCTCGTCGTGGACAATCCGCACCAAAATATCCGGATGACAACAATTCACATGTAAGTAGTAACAACAACTCACAGGTTGTTGTTAGGCAGTATCAACAATTCATAGGTCTCCATGGTTTATTTTTTTTCGACGTATGCGTTTCTGTTTAACTGTAAAGGTCTCTTCTCAACCTTATTATTTTTCGTATTTGTGGGTCGCCGTGGACAATCTACGCCAAAATGCCCTAGTGTCCGGCAGTAACAACAATTCACAGACCAAAATGGTTAATTTTTCTCGGCATATGAGTTTCTGTTTGGCTGCAAGGGTCTCTTTTGGAACTTGTTACTTCTATCTCGGAAATTTGCTGGTCTTCGTGGGTAATTCAGCAATTTATTTGTTCCTTTACCTTCATCTTTTCTTCTGAAAAATGGATCGGATGCTTTTGGTTCCAATGTCCTCCTAACATCGTCTATAGTTCAAATTTTTTCGCCAAATCAGCAGGTAAATTTATCGATAACCACTCAACAAGAAAGTGATTCTGAAACTCTGGTGGTGCCTTCCGTTTCATCTGCTCCACAATGATAAGTTCACGTAATTTTTCGAAGGTGTCAAATTTCAGACCCATTCATCAAAGTCTGCAATTCGTGATAGAAATCCTGCCATGTTTTCTCAGGAGCTTTTTGATATGAAACAAATAATTGTCTCCGGGGACAGCTTGAATCTCTGTAACATCTGATTCTTCACATGGTCGTAATCGTTCGATTTTTCCTTAGGTTCTAATTAAATGAGCAACCTCCGGTGGAATTAATCCTAGTAGTTTCTGGACCCATTGCGCTTTCGGCAATAACGCTAAACTTGCATAATGCTCAAATAGTGTTAAATTTAAACATGTCATTTTTTATGTTGAATTGGTAAAACATCTCTTGCGAAGTCTTACTTGTTACTGAAATATTTGCCGAGTTTTCATGACCAACATTTATTTCAGCTTGGATTTTCAACTTCTCAGGTTCGGGCTCACGTTCCTCCTTCCGCAATCGTTCATTTTGTTTTTCCCCTTTTGCCAGATGTCTGTCCTCAATGATTCTATCTAACATAACCTTGGCATCTTCCTCATCGTGATCACCGCTTTTTAAAATCAGATCTTTAATTTTGGGTTTCGTCAAGTCTACTTAAACAGTTATGCCGAATTGATTCGCGAGAGCAATCAAAACTTCTTTTTTTGCCTTTTAATAAGAAAGCCATTTCGAAAGAAAAAAGAAACTTGGTGCCAGTCTAAAAACTGTATTAATTTTGAAATTTATCCGAAATTCTCTATACTTCAGCGTGTTTAAATAAAAGCCAAATTAAATTAGTTTTGCTTTAAACTTGAAACTAAAATTTATCTTTGGGTAGTTTAAAACTAATTCTTTAAAACCAGATCTTAAAATGCCCAATGTATTTTTACACAACTGAAATTAAAGATTGAAAAAATAACACTGATAATAACTTTCAAAATAATACTAATGGCAATAAAACAACTGTAAAGTAAAAAAGCCCAAAATTACATCAAAATAAATAAAATTGAAAATTAAATCAAAAATATTGTTTGAATTTAAACAATAAACAAAGTAAATAATTTATCTTCAGTATTAATAAATAAAAGTATTTTTATCATAGGATTTCTCTAATTTAAAATGCTATTGGAATGAATAGTAATTAAAATACTTTATTAGAAAACCATGTGTAACTTTCAGCAATGGAGAAAAACTATTTATGTTCAAATTATTTTTTTAGATGTAAGTTTCGCATAAAGAAAAAAATGAAATTCTAAATATTTCAATTGTTAATTTTAAGTATATGTACACACTTAGTAAACGAAAAGTAAAGAGAGCAAACAATTGCTATTAAATTTGAGTTAAATATTGAAGACGAATTATCTTTAAAAAAAATTTCATCATAAAAAATAACATTCTTAGTATCAGAAATAAAACTGCACACTTTGTACGATTGAAAGATGGAATATGCTGATTCATTACTCTAAAAATAAAATAAATCAGAACAGTTTTTCATAACGCGAAGGGAAAAATAATAATAAAAAGAAAATATATTCAATACTTGTTTTGTCTGATTGCTTTGGGAGCAACTGAGATTACGAATATTTAATGAGACTTGGCGCGTCAGCTCAAGGGCACATAAAATGATATCAAAATGAGAACTAAATTTGGGTTTCGGTTCGTAAAGTTACGAAACAAGAAATACCAAGTACGATAAATAAATTTGTGCTTACATAAAATACATAAATACAGCAACTTGAAAAGCACTATTTAGAATAATTTAAAAAGAAATATTCTTACCCACTTTTGATGATTGAAATTAAATATTAAAACAACACAAATATTTCAAAATACAAAATAGCAACGATGAAAATGCTATTAAAAGAAAAGTAACTTAGAGATTATTAAATATTAAATGGTAAGAAAATATTTCACAGACGACGAAGTAGCTAGGAATTTTCAAACAGGAAGGAATGTTATATTTCAACGAATCAAACGCTGGATGCTGTTGAAGTTTAACAAAACAAAACAAAAATGCACAGATGTTATGGCGCTTGTCTAGGATCGAACATGACGACCAAAACTAAACTGATGATTCTTTTCGTGTTGGAAATTTGAAAAACACACACACACACTCTTCATTAGATTAGAGTGTGCATTTTTTTTCTTTAGATGTGCAAATAATAAATTGTACTCGGTACAGGGGTCGACGTCCTGTACGAGTTTGTATTTAAAACTAAACACTAGAAATCAAAGACGTGAAGAGCTCAGACGTTGTTTTTATTTTTAGGACTGGATGTCAGGATGACACATTTCCTAATTTCATGCGGGCGGGAAATTTTTCTTGCGATCGTTGGGACTTTACTGCAATTTCGTCATTTGATTGGAATACAACGATAAACCATTCTCGAGATGAGAAAAATGATGACACTCGAAAATTTTTTTCGGTAGGATGCCAATGTGGTGATTAGAAATTTTTGCGATGGTTGGTACGACTTTTTTTTATACTTGATCACTCCTTAGGAATACAATGACGAACGATTCTCAGGATGGGGAAAATTACTGTGTCATTACGACACGAATCAAAATTCTTTTTCTTAGAGAGTAGGGTCATTCGTCCGATGAGTTTAATGTTCGTGACATATGAAATACTAAAAGGAAATTATATTTCTTAAGCCGCTTTTTTTAAAAAGGAAAACCATACATTTTAGCCCGCCCCAAAAAATAAATTTGAAATTCAAATCCCGGCGCCGTGACCTCAAGTTAATAGGAATGGATGGGACAAAATGCCCATTCAACCTCATTTAGATCAGTGTCTGGGGTCATTGATTAAAGAGAAGCTTTTAAACGAAAACAGTAAATTTATTTAAGGCAAAGAATAAAGAAAAGACATTAGCAATTAGGACAGGACAGGCTATTTACAAAAGAGGAAAAAGTATAGCCTTTAGATGACACCAAGAATCGAGCCTAATCAAGTGTTCCATGGCAAAACTATGTGCCACCATTGCGTATTAAATAACCCTGATTCGAAACAAATGACCCTCTCTCTTTCTGTCTGTCGAGCGAATGCTCACAGTTCGCTTGTCTGAAACTTGACGTCACGCGTCTTAAACTTTCGATCAAGGGTACTAGTAGAATCCCTGGTGCCATCTATTACAATAAAATAAAACTAAATGTGAAATGGTTTCACACATACACGCATATATATATATATATATATATATATATATATATATATATATATATGGATTACATGAACATATTACTTACATAAAGTAACGAAAATTCAAACAAAACTTTCAAATATCCTCTGCCCGGTGGCTAAGCCTTGTTCTTATTCTGGACACAATATTGCATGAAATTGAAAATACTTGTTCAATAGCTACTGAGCTTCATTTTATAGTAATAAATCAAAGTGTTTTTTTTTTTTCTTTAATTTGTTGCTTCAAAGCATTCGTAGCTTTCAGTGTCTTTGGATTTGTAAGTTTTTATTCAGGCTCATCAAGAAACTAATAAATTGATTGTTAAGTGGCTTCTTTAAAAAAAAGCATTACTTCGATGGATACTTTCTTCAATTTACCCTTCATCAGAATCAGTTTCTACATAAGAATTCTGAAAAATTCTGGACAATATCTTTCGAGATAACTTGATAATTTCAGTTTTTGAAGCTAAAGAAAGTACACTAAATTTCTTTGCTGAACTAGAAAATGTTTTGTGGATTTTGCAAATACAGCAAAAGAGTTGCTAATTCTATTTATCTTTCTTGAATTCTTTCTTCTAAAGCACATAATAATTTCAAACTTATTTCGGTGTAAAAAAATTTTTGTGCATTTAACGGAAATTCAAATATGCTTTCTCTTGTTGATAAACTATCATCTCGTTGCCCTAAGCCTTCGGCTGCTGGACAAATCGGTGCAAACCAAAAAAATTCAAAATATTTTTTTTTCAATAAGAGCAACTTCCAGACGTGCCAAAAAAAAAAGTTTTCAATTGAGACAAATTTACTTCAAAATGCCGGTTTTTTTAAATCCCAAACAGCATCGTAGAGATGTTCTATGATATTTTGTGCTAAATAGTAAATTTGAAAAGCGGGCAGCTTATTCTTTCTTCATTTTTTTTCCACTCAAGCACAGTCCATATACTTTCAGTACTTTTCTTTTTTTATTGACTTATCTTTATTCACTTAGTTTACGAATTTCGATTTCATTTCCCCACAGAAATATATTTGGTTTATTGCATACCATTATCTTTTATTAAAGAGATCTATGTGGAAAATTTTCTGAAATGCTGTTAGGACGAAAATTTTTGTACTGAGTGATCGATTGTTATTAATTATAACATGTAAAGAAAAGAGGAGTATTGTAGATCATCAATAAACATTTTTTTTTACAGTTTTTATTGAACGAAAAACAGTATGGAAAGAGCAGGTCACAGGAACAGAAAAAAAAATTACACTCACTCACTCTCCACAATAAAATGTCCAGTAATATTTTATAATTACGATATTTTCAGAATTAACGATTATTTAGAATATCGAAAACGCTTTGGGAAAATCGTTCAATATCTTGTGCTAATATGGACCAAACATTTCACAAATGTACATGAATGGTAATGTGCACCTCAAACTAGTTTTTATTTATTTTTAATTTTAAATAATTAAAAATTAAATGAAATTTTGACATTAACTTCTGAGGTAACCACCAAAATTATTCTAGTACAAAAATTGACTTTATCCCGTTTTGATATATATGTATCAAAATTGAATTTGTCTTTTAGATGCGTTTTTCGTAACCGATTGAAACAAAAATGTGATACAGAGCTACAATAGTAACATACCAAATATATATTTAAATAATCGAGTTTTGAGATTTCGCGATTACATGTTTCTGAAATTATAGACCGACAAACGGTTGATTCTTAGGTGGATTCGCTTCAGAACTTGATAGGTGTCAATACGGTAGTTTTTAAATATGTGTACTGAATTTCATCTATCTTAGTTTTGTAGTTATTCTAACTTATGTTCGAACAGGGAGACTCAATCCATATGAATTTTTCACAAAACTTGATAAAAATTTGCAAATTAGGTTGTCAAGTTCATGTACCAAATTTTATCAATGTAATTCAAAGCGGGTTTTTTCCCCCTTAGTTATCTGTCTCACGGATAGACAGATCTAGTCACATATTTATATATGTGTTTGCCGAACTCAGAGATGTCTACAACGAGGACATTCGTCAATTTCGAAATTTTTGACGATTATAATACTTTTTCTATACTTCGTACAAGAGAAAATAAAACAATTATTAGATGGCAGGTCTATATTTTAATTCATAACATTTTCTATGTCTAAAGCGAGTGTTGTTATTTTTAGTAGATAATCACAAACATATTGGATGAGTGTTTAAGATATAAAATTATTATTTATAGTCCACACTTTAGACGCTAATACATTGTAAGTTTCATTTTCTTGATATAAAAAGCACTAAAAAACGATCCATTTAATTAAAATCAGTCTATTTATTTTTCAAGTTAGTAAACATTATTGAAATTATTTTTGCATTCTCTAAAGATATCGAAACGGTTTTGATTGGACATGATGCTATTTACGAAAATTAGTGAAAATTGACTTAACAGAAAAAAAATCATTAATTTAAATTTCAAAATAATTGAAACCTAAGAAATCAGAGACAACCGACTAATGTGTTGTAAGCAATGAAAAAAATAATAACATTACTTTTATTACTGGATTTTTTTTTTTTTTTTTTTTTTTTTTGCTTTACTCAGAAACAGTAATAATGATACATTTTTAAATAATTAATATCTTGACTTTCACACTGCATTCTGATACGATAAAGCAGTTGATAATTGATTTATATGGTTAAGTGAAAACCCTTCATTGTGTATGCGGCAGTCCAACAATCGCGCTGCTTTATTTCATTTAAATTATTCAACACTAGCCGCCTTTGGTGACCAGCTGGTTCGCCATGAGTAATGCGTTCTAAAATTTTCAATTAAGTCACATATTCATTAGCCTTAAAGCAATTCCGGGTATTGATTGACCTGAAATTAAAAATGTTTTTTTTCCGTGATGCTGCCAAAATATTAAATATGTTTTTTTAAAGAAAGCGAAAAAGGGAAAAAAATATTGAATAAATGATTTAGATGTTGCAAACGATAATAGAAACCTTGGCTTTGCATTTATTTTTTTAGAAACTATCACATTTTAAAATGGAAAAAAATATTGAATTAATGATACAGATATTGCAAACGATTATAGAAATATACACTGAAGTTACAAAAGTCATGGGATAGCAATATGCAAATATACATATGGCAGTAGTATCGCAGCGAAAAAGTATAAATGCGCAGTTCGTTTTCCAGAGCTTTCATTTGTGTTCAAGTTATTCATGTGAACAGGTTTTTCGTGATTTATGGCGGCACGACGAGAATCAACAGACTTTGAACGTGGAATGTTAGTTGGAGCTAGACGCATGGGTCATTCCATTGCGGATATCGTTAGTGAATTCAACATTCCGAGATCCACAGTATCAAGAGTGTGCCGAGAGTATGAAATTTCAGGCATCACATCCCATCATGGACAGCGCAGTGTGCGACCACCTGCACTTAACGACCGAGACCGCCGACGTCTGTGTAGAATGGTCAATGTTAATGGACACGCAACACTTCATCAAATAACAGCAGGAATCAATGTGGGACGTACGAGGGACGTGTCCGATAGGACTGTGCGGCGAAATTTGTCTTCCTTGGGCTATGACAGCAGAAGACCGACTCGAGTGCCTTTACTGACAGCGCGACATCGCCTGCAGCGACTCTCCTGGGCTCTTGAGCATATCTACTGGTCCCTAGACCAGTGGAAAACCGTGGCGTGGTCAGATGAGTCACGATTTCAGTTGTTACGAGCTGATGGTAGAGTTCGAGTGTGGCGCAGACCCCACGAAGCCATGGACCCAAACTGTCAGCAAGGCACTGTTCAAGCTGGTGGTGGCTGCATAATGGTGTGGGCTGTTTTTACATGGCATGGACTCGGTCCTCTGGTGCAACTGAACCTATCATTGACTGGAAATGGTTATGTTCAGCTGCTTGCAGATCACTTGCAGCCATTCATGGACTTCACGTACCCACACAACGATGGGATTTTTATGGATGACAATGCGCCATGTCACCGGGCCAGAACTGTTCGCGATTGGTTTGAAGAACATTCCGGACAATTCCAGCGCATGATCTGGCCACCTAGATCGCCCGATATGAATCCCATCGAGCATTTATGGGACATCATCGAAAGGTCCGTTCGTGCCCAAACTCCTGAACCATCCACACTTTCACAATTATGGACGTCTATACAGACAGCATGGCTCAATATTCCTGCAGAGGACTTCCAACGACTTGTGGACTCCATGACACGTCAAGTTGTTACACTTCGCCGGGCAAAAGGAGGACCGACACGATATTAACAGTCATCCCATGACTATTGTCACTTCAGTGTAGAATTAGGTCGGGATTTCAATGCATATCCTGTCTAAATTCAATCAGATTTACCATAAATAAAGAAGATTTGTTGAATAAATGATTTAGATATTGCAAACGATTATAGAAACCTTTGCGTTACATTTATTTTTTTAGAAAATATCACATTTTATATTTATTTTATCCAGTCACGTGCTCAAAGTATCATTTCTTTAGACTTGATTTACGATGATAGTTTTTTTTTATTATTATTTGAACTTCCGTCATTGTTTTCTTTTATTTTATCCAGTCACGTGCTCAAAATATTTCTTTAAAAATTCGTTAAAAATAGAGGCTTAAGTTATACTTTAAAACACTGATACCATTAGAAAGCTAATTTTTTTATCTTTAAATTGATGTAAAAATCATGTTTGTGCGACAATATTTTCGGAAGTTATAGCGGAAAAACTTCGAAATTTCACTTAAATTCTAATTAATTCAAATTCAAATTAAAAATTCGAAAAAAGGGCTCCTAGGTGCACATTCCCAACCTCCAAGGTATACATGTACCAAATTTGGTAGCTGTAGGTCCAACGGTCTGACCTGCAGAGCGCCAACACACACACACACATTGAGCTTTATTATAAGTATAGATGATGCTTTATTTAAAGAGGGAACACAAAACATAGGGAGCAAAATAAGCTGAAGTGCATGCCATACAGCACATGCGGAAATTAATAAAATGCATGGAAGAAGAAAAATCATTGATTAAATCTTAAGAATAATTGAATACATTCATGAAGGTAGAAAATCCAAGAAACCCACTGCTGCAATCCTTCTTGATATTGCCAAAGCCTTTGACAAGGTCTGGATCCCAGGCCTCATTCATAAGCTCATTGCATACAATTTCCCCCCAAACATCATTCAGATTATTAAATCATACCTCTCAGATAGGCACTTTACTGTTATTGTCAATAAAACAGACTCAACAAAAAGAAGGCTAAGAGCTGGTGTCCCACAAGGTGGTATCCTCGCACTGTCATTTTCCTGCTTTACCTAAATAATATTCCTCAACAAAAAGACATTATGATCAGTCTCTATGCAGATGACACAGCCATCCTCTCACAAGGGAAAAATCCCCAACAAGCAATAATTCCTCTTCAAAACTACATTCTCAACCTAGAAAAATGGCTTGTTCGCTGGAAAATAAAACTCAATGTCGAAAAAACTGAAGCAGTAATATTCTTTAAAAACAAAAATAAATGGCCAAAAATTAAGCTCAACAACACTGAAATCAACTGGAAAAATGAAGTCAAATACCTTGGTATAATTCTTGACAAACACCTCAACTATAAATCACAAATAAATCATACCAGAGTGAAATTTAACAATGCATTCAAATCACTATACCCCCTCATCTGTAGAAACTCGGGTCTCTCTCTAGATGATAAAGTTCTGATTTACCTGGCATACCTAAGACCAATCCTCACATATGCCTGCCCTGTTTGGGCTGCAACTGCTAAAACCAATCTCCAAAGAATCATCTCCCTTGAGAACAAAACTGTTCGTATGATTGCAAAAGCTAGATGGTTCCATAGAAATGAAGATATTCTCAAAGCCCTCAGCATCCCACCTATAAAACAATTCATGATTAAACTTGCACAAAACTTCTATGGTAATATTATTCATATTGACAATTCCACCTTGCAAAATCTCCCAATTTATGATCACTACGAAAATTCAAATAAACGCAGACCACGCTGTTCACTTCCCCTTTAATTCCCCCTAAGTACTCTTCATCACACTTTTTTTTTTTTCCTTTCTTATTTTTTTTTTCTCTCAATTTACTCAGTACCAGTTAATCTCTTTCCATGATTCAAATCATTTTATGATGCACACATTAAACAAATAAGGTCAGTTCCATTTTCACTTAAGTCCTATATCACAAGATTTACAGATGGTGGGGCCTGCGGCCCCAATGAGCTATAAAACACTTTACAAACAGAGTCATTGATTAAATAGCAGCACAGACTACAGCCAGAGAGCTCGCTTCGCGATCAATTCTCCAAAGATAGAATTATGTAGGTATGATGACAGCACATCGACTAGTCTAGGAAGAATCGCCACATTTCAAATCCAAATAGAGTGACTATCGTTATTCATATATTTTCTAAAATCGTTTTTTCTTCGCCAAGGCTGAAGCTATATTCATCTTGAATCTGTAAAAATATATTAAAATATCCCCAAAACTGTGTTGTGTACTATAGAGATTGAGAGCCCAGGGAAAAAAAATTAAAGATTCGTAACAATTGTGTGCATTTGGTGAAATCCATAGTGATATTTTAAATGGGATATAATATTAAAAAATAATAAACAAATAATAAATAACAATTTAACAAAATAAATGATTATTTAAAATTTTTTTAAAAGCAGTAAACAGTAAAATGAGCATTCTAAATAATAGATAGATCTTGGAAGTTTATTTGATGCATCTCGTATCATATTATACACCAGCCGCCTTGAGTAATTCGTTCTAAAATTTTCAATTAAATAACATATTCATTAGACTTGAAGCCATTATGGGCATTGATTGGCCTGAAATTAATATTTTCTTTAAGATCATGGATGGAAAGTTCTAAAAGAACACGTTTTCTTAATAATATTCCTTAATTTCATAAATCAGTCAGTTTTAAAAAATCGGTTATGCTTCCAAAATAATAAAAATGATTTTTTTTTTCAATGATGTTGCCAAAATATTAAATATGTTTATTTAAAGAAAGAGAAAAAGGGAAAAAAATTATTGAATTAATGATACAGATATTGCAAACGATTATAGAAATATGCCATTAAGTCGGGATTTCAATGCATATCCCGCAGAGAAGGAGATCTCTTTCTCTATAGCATATCCTGCCTAAATTCAAACAGGGTTGCCATAAATAAAGATTTGTTGAATAAATGATTTAGATATTGCAAACGATTATAGAAACCTTTGCTTTGCTTAAATTTTTTTTTTTAGAAAATATTACATTTAATATATCTTTTATTTTATCCAGTCACGTGCTGAAAGCTGCATTCCGTTAGATTTGATTTGCGAAGACAGTTGCTTTTTTATTTTTTAATTTGAACTTCCGTCATTGTTTTCTTTTATTCTATCCAGTCACGTGCTAAAAAAACAAAGTTAAAATATTTCTTTAAAAATTCGTTAAAAATAGAAGCTTAAGTTATACATTAAAATGGTTGATACCATCAGAAAGCTATTTTTTTATCTTTAAATTGATGTAAAAAACGATAATAAAAAATATAATATTATGCGATAATATTTTCGGAAGTTATAGCGGAAAAACGTCGAAATTTCGCTTAAATTTTAATTAATTCAAATTCTAATTAAAAATTCGAAAAAAGGGCTCCGAGGTTCACATTCCTGACCTCCAAGATATACATGTACCAAATTAGGTAGCTGTAGGTCCAACGGTCTGGCCTGTGGAGCGCCAACACACACACACACACACATTGAGCTTTATTATAAGTATAGGTTATGTATTGATAAATGTGTTTATTGTTTTTGCATACAAAACATTGAAATTCAACAAACAACAGAAAAAAGTTTATATTACAGTTTAGAAATTGTAACACTAATAGTATTGTAGTATCCAGAACCTCAAAAAAGTAAAATTTCACAATTAATTACTTTGCATTACCATATTATATATATATATATATATATATATATA